>JAXGGP010000028.1:7807262-7821760 GCA_035584415.1 Eueides aliphera
TAACACCAGGTTCCCGGGTTCCCTCTGCCTACCCTGCCTTGTGCGGGATACAGCGTGAAGCTAAGAAAAGAAAGAAAGAGATATTGTTATACAAAGTGTGTCAAAGTTTTAAGGATTGGGAATGGAACACGGTACTTATATTGTGAATTAGAACCTTCAATATTTTGACAGACACATGTCTGAAAATGTCTGGCTCAACACAAGCGAGTGTCTATAAATTCGACATTTTGTGGGTTTCATTGCTACATGAGGAAATGAAAGTGAGAAACGGTACAGAGACTTAACGCTAAGTTCCAAGTTCCCTCGGCTTACCCTGGCCATGTGCGGAATACAGCGTGACGCCGATAAATAATATATAAAAATCATTTATATGATCATAAATGACTAGAATGATATATTTTAGGAAAACTTAATTATGCCAATAGTCAGTTTTGGTTATGTCTGCAAAAAAGCCCTGAAGACTGTCCTGCTCTTGTCCTCTAGTCCTAGAGAAGGAACGATTGCATATTATTATGGTATGATGATTGATTTTTGTTCTATTTCAATTTATACAAGCACTTATAAACCAGTAATATTTTTAAGTATCATTTTAATAATAAATAAACGTAGCTACTAATAATATAGATATATATGATTATGTTACAACCGAGTTAGATACAGAATACCTTGTACCTCGACATGGAGAAAGTTTCACGCGGGATGGGGGATAGAAGTTTGTGTGAAAGCTCTATTACTTGAGGGGAACCATTAAATGAGTTTTCATGTACACTGACTTGAGTTTCAGCAGATTTACTTTTTGGAATAGGACAAGTAAATTACGTTGACAGTGTAGCTTTAGTATAGTTATAACAACCTAATATGTAAAGAAGAAATAAACAATTTTTTAATTGAAAAATTAAGTAAAAATGAGCTAGTAAGACTTTATTATAAAGTATTATAAATCTTTTGTTTATTATCTTCGTTTTATATACGTCAGACGTCCAACTAGAAAATGATTTAAATTGATATTAAATACTCTATTTGCAAGATATCTTCAATAGTAGTAGTATAATATTCTCAACAAGCTCAAGTTGATATATTTTACAACCCTACTTGATGTATGGTAAAAATAAATTATAAAGCAAATTCAACGCCAAACTGTCATAACATCGTATTATGTGAACACATCAATTAAACAGGGAGTTGGCTGAAAATGTTTCTACCCATGAATCAGAGTGGAAGTGTCTCGAAATAAAAACAAATCATGGCACATCAAAGCGAGTTATGCTGACAATTCAGCCTACGCGTAATATATAGCGGGCGGGTATCTAAAAATAATTAGGAGGGACATAGTTTTTGAGCATAAAAAAGACAGCTATAGTATACGGAAATATCTGATTTACAGGCACGACAATTGTCTAGTAATACAGGGTGTTTTTAATATTTAATTAATAAAATTGTGAACATTGTTTGACAAAAAATTACAATATTAAATATTTCTATGACAGTTATCGTAATCAAGATACTTGTGTTGCGAATAATATTTGAAAAACGATGATTTATCTCTCTGTTATAATATGTAACATAAAATATCAAGCAAACAAACAATAATAATGCAAGTGCCGCTACGGGACGGGATAAATACCATTCATTCCTTTGCAAATAAAGTGAATGCAAATAAAATTATTGTACATTAATAAAAACAAATCATTGTGAGAGCCATAAAACATTAGACAATAAGTTACAAGGGTTTAAATAAAGCTGAAAAGCATAGAACGGAGGTAGCGTCGACGCGTTATTTAGGACGGCCTGTACCACCACGCCCGCCGCGTCGAAATGAAAAATTACACAGCTATTTTTAACAATTCCCGTACAAAAATTAGAGAAACGAGACTAAGGAGTACTCGTACCGCACCATTGAGTTCAAAATAAGCAGGAAATTACAACGCTCCCGGCTTCACGTTATTTGTATAACGATTTGGGTTGTTACATTTTAAATAAACCGAATAAAGCTAACTGGCGGTTCTAAATGCTATCGTTTTTTTATTTTAACGACGTTCAATTGACTTTAAATATAAATAAGTGGTTAAACTGACGGGAACAGCTCTTGCTTAATGTTTATTTCTATATTACATTCGTGGGTAGTTTGGGGAAGTTTTGATTAACTATGTTTTACATTTTCCATTAGAAGAGAGATGTAGCAATAATTGCACAAATAATTTCTATAAAATTAAATAGATTCAAATATACAGTCTTTTTAAATTTTACGTATTGTACAATTATTTTTGGAAAAAATTTAACGTAATTATATTTAAATGTCTTAATTTAAAATCACTTACAATGATCGCTTACAATTTCATGAACACATAAAAATACTATAGTGATAGAGAACTTTATAAAGCATTGAAAATCTATGATAGATATATTGAAATACAAACCGACTAAGCCAGCTTTTACAATCATTGAAAATACGATGCGGCTCGTTTCGGTACTTGGGAATAATCAAATAATCGTCGATGTAAATCGTTCGGTGTTACGATTCCTAATTCTAAGCCGACCCCCAGGGGCGGGGTGGGGGCTCTACAACCTCCTGTTATATGCTCTACATAGGGGGCACGTAGGCCGCAAGCCCCAGGCAGAAACTGATACAGGATTGAACGTACTTCAATATGTACACTTGTACCGCCCGCCCGACCGCAACCGTTTTCAAATACCTATTACCTACTCCATTTTTTGCTTGCTCAAAGGTACTTTTAACATTTTGCGGTGTAAATTTTTTGTAGCAATGTTATGTTATTTAAGAAATAAATGTGTGAAACATGCAAAGTAACAATGCGTGTAAAATGTTTGTTAAAAATTTTATGTAGTACAAAAGTTTAGTAATTTTTTCAAATGAAATACAATTTTAAGATTATAGTGTAACGGTTACTATAAAGTACAGTTATATTTTTTATTATTTGATCAGTACATTAACATGAAATACATAGTTACGTAAATGATGCTTTAGTTTTGCATTTGTATTTTGCAAATGTTTTTTAACCGCACTTTTAATGCTATGTTTCATTTATTTTAAGTCACTTCATATATTTTGTAGTGACCCGACACTATACGTTACAAATATTGAAAATAATATTCTATATATTATCGGGTAGTTACTTAATTATTATAAGTATTATAGGATTGGGGCCAGTATATACATATTAATTTACTTTACCTTATAAAACCAAGCCACGATAAATATCTGTGAGGTCATAATATATTTAACATCTTTTCATTTCAAGTTTGTAAGAATTAGAAATATTCTAGGAAATATAATTTTTTGTGGAGGGAGATATTTATATATCGTCTTGTAGTTTTTTTTGTTTACTTAATTTATGAACGATAATATTTCAAATTTTAAGAAAATTATCTGTTACAATTTTAAAATTTGTGGTTTTATAGAGATGTTTTTAGATTTTAAATTTTTTGGGCTAAAAAGTTTTAAGATTGTATTTAAACTGTTAAATATATTTAATTTGTTAAATAAGCTACGTGTATATGTGTATATAGTAGTATAGAGAAGTAGTTCGCAATAATTATTAAAAAAAATTCAAATTAAAATAGTATTGGATACAAAATATAAATATATTGCCTTTGTTTATTCATTAATTAATATTTTTAAACATGTATGTAGTAAACAAAATATCTCCTTTATTACTTATAGACTATGGTTTAACGAAATTATTATAATTTTAATATAAAATAATCATGGTTCCTTTTCTCTAAATTGTAACAAAAACGTTTGTTTCACAAAAACGCTAAACTTATTAGGAAATAATTCACGGCGACGTGAAAAATTGTTTGTTTACTCTTTAGTGGCGGTTACGTCGTTTAATGATATTGAAAGGAACGAGTGGCCTGCCTAAATTAATTAGAGGGCTTATCGTACCTTTTAGCCGCTTTACAGCGCTGACACCCATTTCCATAGAGTACAGCCGTTTAGTATAAAGCTGTGTATTTCACATTTTAACCGCTGTCTTCGCTTGCCGTACATTTCTGAAGAGCTTATTCGTGTAAAACTAAAGCGCTTCGGTTTTAGCGGCTTTATGTGGATACGCTTTTGTCAAATACATTAATACGTTGATATGCTGTTGGTTCTATAGTCTTTTTAATTCTATTTCGCGTCTCAGTGTTTTATTTACGTGAGACACTCTCCAATACTTCTCGAGCTAATGTAAAAAGCTTGCCAATGTTTTAAGGAAGAAATAAATAATAAAAATGTAACAACGAACGTCCATTCAATGTTAATATTAACTATAATACGGCGACTAGTCGTGATTTTAATAACTTTTTTGAAATTCGATCTCGTCGTCTGTAACCGGTGTCCAAGATGGCGTCTATCGATCGTGTACTTACGCCCATATACTACCCACGCTTGCGCTGCAACGCGCAACGCCCTGGTGCAACGAGGTGCAAAATCCCGCCCCACTGTATAGTGTTATCTTTTTCATTTGTTTTTATTTATTAACACTTACACTTTCAAGTTCTAACAAGCGCTATAAGAAGCTTATATATCAATACTTTATATTCTTCTACAACATGTATTTATTTACACGGATGTGTATTTAATAGCATCGCAATACTAAATCAAAGCACCAACGGCAACAAATGATTTCAGTCACAAATCTTATTCGCATCACGTGCAAAAACGTCGATCAGCGCTATCCAATAGTCAACCTTGCAACCACCACAGAGGTTAGCAACTTGCGTGAATACAAAACGATCCGGGACGATTTTTTAACTATTTTCACGCGCGGAACCTATTTATTGGGCCCTTTAGACCGCGCCTTTGTCATGTCGAGAAAATCGAAGTCAGGTACGTTGCCTGGGGGAATGATTTCGCCACAATTACTTTCTGAATACGGATGCAAATGGGAGTAGGATCTTAAAAACTGCTCTCTATGCTACACCGCAGCCAGCCTTTATTACTGCTGCGAGGTTATCTATCGCCACAAATAAAATGCCTATCTGTTACGAATTGAAAAGTCCTTTTATTGAACGCGAACGTTTCAATGTATTTTTTTATCAACTATAAATGTTTGTTAAATGGAAACTGTCGGAACGTTTTATATATTAGCGTTTTTTCTGCTTTTCTCCCTTTTAAAACTTTAAAGATTTTTATGTTGTCCATAATCGATATTTACGTACTTCATAAGCAGTGGTGTGTAATGTTTACATTATCTAAATGTTTTCGAAAATTGAAGCTCAAAATATATATTTAAATTTGCGAATGTGTAAAAGGCCAGAAGCGTACATTTTTAGGTATATGGATAAAGTTGTGTTTGTCAACAGATATGGTGCTGGGTACGATTTAGCAGCCAGACGAAAAAACGCTACGAGAGAGTCCACGGCTACGTTGAAGGCCTGGCTAAACGAGCACAAGAAAAATCCTTACCCTACCAAGGGAGAGAAAATAATGCTGGCTATCATCACAAAAATGACGCTTACACAAGTGTCTACTTGGTTCGCGAACGCCCGTCGACGTCTCAAGAAAGAAAACAAGATGACGTGGGAGCCCAAGAACAAGACGGACGATGACGACGACACGATGCTCTCCGACGAGGAAAAGGAGCAAGACGATAAAATAAAACCTAACAAAGGTTCGTTGAGTTCGATCCTTTTCCCAGCATACAACAGTCAATTTTACGGAACTACTTTACACGTGGAAGTTTACTCTTAAAAGCGGCAGATTGACTGTTGGATGTTGCTGACATTTTTATGCTAAGGCGCAAATACTAATTTATTACAATCATAAATAGATTTGTCGATGCGAATTATTCATAACAATTCTGTTACTATTTTGTTGCGTTTGCGAATTTCTGTTAACCCATGTTTTAATAATGCGTAGATTTGAGACAGTGTTTAAATTGCTTTTAATTTTGTCGGTGTATAAATCGAGTGAATTGGCATAACCCGGTCGAGGGTCGGAGGGTGCGAACAGGAGGAGGCAGGGGGTGGAGAGCGTGCGGCGAGGGGGGCGGGAGTGGTTGCGGGGGGGAGGGTCTCAGGCGTGTAACTGTGCGTAACCGCTCCTCACTGCCGGATTTCCTATTTGTAGTAAAGTGGGCGGCGCCCGCTCAAATTTCATATAACACTTCTTCCGTAGGTACTGATGCTTTCAGCTTGTCTAACGATCTACTCTGAATATTTATGCCAAAGGATTTGTTCACTTTGAGAAGCATTTCTGCCGTGGTTGTTCTGTAAGTAATAACAGCTATGGCTTATAATGGTTGATGTGTTTTGGTTGCGTTAGGTTTTTAATGTGCTATGCCGTAAAATGCAGACGTGGGGGCAGCGTGTGGTATTTAGTTGCGGTTGTCAACAGCATAAATTAGGAGAGTCATTGTTGCTGCGGTAGGCTAGGAGTGTTTGTATCGAACGTCACGGGTTAATGGATCGGGAGGGTGTCACGGTAACAATCGCCATACGCCGCGTAATGAAGTCCACTTTGCACAGAAGTGCACTCACGATCGCGTCGCCGGCAACGTCGCTCGGGGTCATAAAATATCATACAATAACACGAGTGTGGATGTTAAAAGAAAATTCAAGAGGGCAGCATTCGTTCCCCCTTTGAAATTTATAAATGTAATATATTAATATTTTGTAAAACTGTTTTATTTACAAAATATTTTGTAGTATTTCATTGTTTAAATAAATTTATAACTTTTTTACTAAAATTATAACTTTCAAAGTACAGTAGTAAAAGCTCTTACAAAAACTTCAAATATAATTTTATATTAGAATCAGTTTTGCATAATACCGATTAAATTAATAGTGCTATTAAAATGATATACAATTTCTGGATGTCGTCATTATGTCTTATAAAGGAAAATAATTATAACTTGTTTGTATAGCATGTCGATAAGCGAGTTACACTTGTATGCAATTTTACACAGAACTTTCAAAGCCTAGCATGTTGAAATAAATAAAACTATTAGGTGATTCAATTAAGTACGTTTTATAATAAATTTAATAAAATATAGACTCTATTTCCAGATATGGAAATTGTCGTAATTGAAATTCATTACGAGAAAAAGAAATAAAATTTTTAAGTACATATAGTATGTATTATCTCGCTTTAAAGGGTTTAGTGTCAAATAAATTGCATATAAAACATGAAACATAGGTACAAGCGATGCAATATATGGAAATATTGTATGTGTAACTTATATATGGTTATTTATTATAAGCTTTGATTGAAAGTTCAGAAACATGATCGTAACCATTTTTTTGTATTATAATAAAAAAAAAATGTTAAAACACTTACGTTAGTTTCGCTAATTTTTCATATTAAAATAATATAACTGAAAACAATAAATAATCAAGCGTTAATTAAAAAGCTCGAGAGGATACCAAAATACAAAATGCTTTTAAGCTTAAACAGTGCTTTACAGTAAAAATATGAGCTTTCGTTGTTAAAATGGCAATGGCACCCCACAGATTATAGGCACGCGCCACGAGATTTTCACGCCTTGGATATTGTGAGAAATTATAAAGTGTATATACACTTATAATTATGGGTATTACGTTTATTTCTCTTCGATTCGTTTTACTTTACGCTACTTACGGTCAGTTTTAGGGATAGAACTAAAATTTTTTCTCACATTACAAAGTATTAGTATTTTTTATCGGTATAATAAGCTGTTTATATTAAAATAGCTAAGAGAATAATATATATTTAGAAATTTAAAATTATACAATTCTAAGAAAAATAAAATAACATCTAGATTCTAATGTATCGAATCATTTTCGAGATTATCGATTTGTTTTTTTTGTATTTTTAGACAAATATCACAATACTTTAAACAACAATTCATGACAACCACTTTTACAACACAAATATTTGACAAACATAATAATGGCAAAAAGAAAGTTCATCTCGTCGTTCATCCCAAAAGCACACACTGCGTCGATACTAATCTTAATCCTACAACATTATTGCATTCCCTCGCCTAACCAAACAAGCCATAACGACACGCGCAATTCTTTTAGCGAAACGTCAATGTTCACTACACGTAATATATCATTTTAAGTCGCATACAAAAGCTTGAATAAAAGCTTCACACGCGATACGAGCGCCGTCGTCAAACAAACAGAACTATCGTACGCTCATGAATAGGACCCCCCAATAAATGTTAATTTCTGTAAGCACGCATCTGAAACGAAATATTAATCTGACCTGTTAATGGAAAGCGAATGCAGGAATACAAACAAGCATTGTTTCTGTGGATCTCGAGGAGTAATAAATTGCAACGTTAAAGTGCATATGAAGGGAGGGGCGTGTTTTAGGGTAGAATGACTAAAGGGAAAAACCACTCAAGGCTGTGTGACTCTCGTGGCTGTCCACGGATCCGCTCAGCGTCGTTTGCATATTTGGGGAGATGCGAAATTGATAGGCGTATCGATTTTGCCTGATTGAATATTAAATGTACAATTTTATGTTATTTACTCTCGTACGTAGCTACTTTTAATCATAAGATATCTGGTAAAATATAATATGTACCGTACTTGATTTATAATCTGCTATTTTTCATAATAAGGCTTATGACATGTAATTAAAAATATATATTTGGTAGTAACAAAATTCAACGGAGTTGCAGAATGGTGGCATAATATAAAACAAGTATAACTGCTTTTTCAGCATAAATTGGTTATAATCGTTAAATTTCATTTGAAATATGATAACTTGTTATCAATATAGTTTCAAATTGAATAAAGTACCCTAGCAATTTGTATAGAAATTAACTTAATGAACACATTGAACGTATTGCGCGCATAATACATTACGAAATCATCCATTCCCGCTTATCTCGCACCGTTGTGGGCCTTTATTAGATTAATACAATGAAAATTAAAACAATTTGCCGGATAAATATCTTCGCGCCGAGTATCAGTGGCATCCCTATTTATCCTTAGTGAAGGGCAAGCCGGATAACCCCTCTTAAAAGCTAGGAGCAGTCAGCATTAAATGGAATAAAGCGAATGAAGTCGAGCGGTCGCGCCTCGCGCCCCCCGCGACTCTGAATTTCATTAGGCGCCTGAACCCTCCGCGCCCCAAAAGCCACTTTACAACGGAAAACGGTATTATGATAATACTTAGAGCCTTATAAAATTTTGCTGAATAAACATTTCTGTGTAATTGTAAAATAACACCATTTTTTAAAATCAAGGATAATGTTTAGGCTTTAATTTGACGAGCGTTGTAAATATCATATAATTTTTTATGTCGTGTCGTCTAGCCTCGCCGATATTTTTCATTGACAGCTTTCGGAAAAGGAATGTAAAGAATATCCACAGGCGACATAGAAAGGACGAGAAGTGAGGTTGACCATTAATTGTATGGGTCGCATTCCGCGGAGACGACGAGGAGCCGCGGGGCGCGCCGGGAAATGTGAAATAAATGCTCGGCTTAAATGCGAAAGGGATCGGGCATCGCCTGTGGCTGGGGACTCGCGCCCCAAAGTGGTATTTTCACTTCGCTAATCGGATAACCACTTAACGAATGGGTCACTGCACGCCAAACGTATTTTCACACGACTTACCCAAAGGAAATCTTTAGATACCATATCTTACTAGAGGAAACTTATGTCCCCCGTGTGACGGTCACGTAGCTTTAATGCGAAACGTATCGATTTTGATAGAACACTTTACGATATTTTATTGACGTCTCTTTATACACGGTTCCGGCTATTGCGAGTAATCTCTCGATGTATTGTAATCGCGCGTGTTGTTTGAATTCAGCTTATGAACGGTACATACAATTATCTTTACAGATGATGAAAGAAAGGGCGATGAATTGCTGCAGGGGATGCATAGTCAGCTGCTCGGTTATGGTATAAAGGAGGAATCAAAGCGCGGCACGTCAGACTGCGGAGTGCCTATTCCAGCTTCAAAGCCGAAGATATGGTCTTTAGCTGACACAGCCGCGTGCAAGACACCTCCCCCAGCCGCACAACCCTGGCCGCAACACGGCTACGGTCACGGTCATGAGAGAGCATCAGCCGCAGATGGTAGTTCCAATGGATTTGCTCTACCTGCCACTGCCGCAGCCAGTCCAGCCAGCGGTGCTTATGGACGATATGGTGGATTCCCAGGAGGACAGTACGGTGGGCAGCATCCTTGTGTGCATCCTGCCGCGTTTCCAGATGTTCAGACAGACACACCACCACAGACTCCGCCTAACATGAAGGTGCCCAGTGTGGCAAACCCTCTCGGTAGCGGAGGTGGTTCTGGTTACTGTTTCCCGAGACACCAACAATCACCGCAACGCGACCTTTACCACAATCCCCATCATGCTAACAACCACCAACCGAACCAGCACCACGAGGGCTCTGCAGCCTTTAAACCATTTTATAAAAGGTAAATATACTCATTTAAGTATAAATTAAATTAAATCATTTAATACAATATTAGGAAAATAGACAATATGTTGCATAAGATAGGATTTTTAATATTTGACAATTATTTATTATTCTACGTTTTGCTTAATGAAACTATTTGTTAATGTTAGTTACAGTTAAACTAAGAATCCTATAATTTATTATTTTTCAAAATAAACTAATATATTTTATAGCGGACAAGACTAAATTCAATTTTTAGTAGTCCCGAACGCAGACCTACAGACTTGTGACTTTCTGATTGATTCAATTCATGTATACTCATATGCAAACTAGAGAAATCGTAAATAGCCGATTGTAGTAAAGATATCGATAGCGCCATAAACAGAGCTGTGGTTAAGTCTGAGCTGAGTGTCATGTCGGTAATTGAAAACAATGGAGGCGCGTTGAGGCGGAAGGGCGGGGGAGATTGCAATCTTGTGTCATTTGTCAGTGTCAACGCGATCCACCGCACTCCTCATACCTAGAGCTGACCTGCCTAAATAAGATAGCTTGCCTATATTTTTTTATTTTTTAATCTATTGAATTTTTTAAATTAATATTTTATAATTTTATTAATATATGCCAATTTTAAGTCCATCAGATTCTGGAAGTAAACATTTTTTGTAACTTAAAATTTCGTAATTTAATATTTGTTTGATTGTTATGAACGTATTCCTTAAAACCATAAACGCTTTTTGTACCTCAGTATGAGAACCTAGTTTCCCATCGGGATGTCTAGTGACATTTTTCTAAGACTCGTCAAAGGACTTCTCCGAACACACCGCTCGGTATTCTCGCCTCATTACAATAAATCGCGTCGTCGACGCCGCCGCACACGGAGGCACCGCCAAGAATTCTGTTTTAACCGAACACTCACAAATTCACATCTATTACCTTTTGTATTATTTTCTTTTTCACGCCTTTTTGCCCAGCGAATTCCTTGACGCGAAAATAACTTCTTATCGCGGCATTCTTTTAAGGCCCAAAAAGAATGGTCCGAAATTGACAGTCCTCGTTTTTGACTTAAATAACATACCTGTATCGTTTTTATTTATCCAAATAATATAGCTACCAAATAAAACCCTCTTACAACTCAAATCAAAGAATATTAGAGATAAAATATAAATTGCTTTGCAAACGATAGAAACTGTAACTTCTTTTGTTACTAATAATATATATAATACAAGATTTAAATCAAATTTAAATTTTCTATTATATTGTCATTCTCAAAACAATGTTTAAATTATGATACATTTAAATAGAAGTCCAAGTAATCCGCCGCACCTAAGTCTAATACCTTTGAATGATAAAACGAGGATTGTTCTAAGGGTAAAAAACGTTAATTTATGAATGTGCATCGTATTGTGCGCGGGCGCACGGCAGCGAGCCTTCTTGGCCAGATAGCGTGCGTGGGCGAGCTCAATGGACCCTTTCATTCACTACACTACATCCACATTAAAACCGCTTTATTTTTTTACCTTACTCTAATCTTGCCTTTTATCTTTAGATCCTCGAGTCCCTCTGTTTCATTCAGTCGCGACCCGTCCGACTTCTTTTTTCATTGACGCCGTACAGTTGGGATGACCTCGCCTGCGGTCAAATTTTTATTTCTTTCACATTTTGGTTTTCCGGTCCGGACGATTCGTTAATAAATTCTCAGATAATGAGACTGAACGTTTCGTCACCTCTTCTCGATTGGTTTGGGCTTTTTTATTTTTTGGCCGTTATGTGTGAACGCGGTGGAGGGCGAGCGATAGAATCAAATCTGGCCGGACCTTGCTTTTTCGGTAATTTAAATACCGCTAATCTTTTTAGAAACCTCACTGTTTAAATGTCATCCCATTCGGAAGTTATGGACATTTCTAGTCTTTTAAAATATTTGTTACTTCTAAGTATAATTTTTACCAGTAAATTACCATTTTACCAGTAAATTAACGTACTCAATTAAATGAAGAAATATGAGAAGTTAAATAAATGTACTATATATATGTGTACGTACTATATATATGTGTATGTACTATATATAAATGTACTATATCCTTATTTTTTTCAATGTTTTTTAAATACGTCATAAATTGTAAGTGTTTGTTTTAATTTAAAGACCTTAATTTTTATTTAATGTTCAACATATTTTTGAATTACTTCTAATACATATATTTTTTTCTTGCAGGTAAAGCACGAGAAGCCTGGGTCGCTGCTTGCCGTAGTAACTTCAAGCGATGACAGTGGCACAGTGTGTTCTCAACGAGCTATTACTTGTAGAAACTTTGGCCTGTTCCACGATCAGTATATTGTTTAATTATGTTATCATATAGACTAATTTTGTGAAATTAAAAAGCACATATTGCAATTTAAAAAAAGTGAATTGATTGTACTTAATTATTTTTATTTGTGATCTTGAAATGTCCTAGTGCTTAAATCAATGTACGGAAAGAACGTTGCTCAGTATTTTTATAGATATAAGATATAGCGGGAGCTGCAAGTTACAACTATTAAATTAAATTAGCCATTGGTTTTAGTAAATTGTAAATTATGTTTTAATTTTAAATAAATTATGATAATAAGGCCTAATATTTAGTTCTTCCAAATAATAAGTGATATATACGATTCATTTAATCAGTATATATTTTACATATATATTTACGGTGCCCGGCTACATCTGCTCCACATCGATACGTCGGTCTGTTTGTTGTTGATGATTGTATATAGGTGGAGTTGTAGATTTTTCTATACTATTATTTAGTTTCACATGAAGTGTACAAAGTAATTATGACTGTTCTAACCACTTCCGTCGTTTCTTGGAGCGATTTATAAATATTGTTTTAAAGTATTATTAGGTAGTCTGTAAATAAATTTATCATATATATAAATATATTTTATTGTTTGATATCTATGTATGGGTACGTTGTGAATATTTCGTCGATGTCGGTTTCAAGTCACGTGGGTAATATAAGGCACGTTTCAAATAGAATATACTTTATTTAAGTAAGAATACGAAGCTTCTTTCCATCGAATCACAAGCGCATTATAAATTTCTATTAGCAATCAGTTTGTTAGGCCCCTTATTCTGTTTAGATGGAATTAATTTATTTTGCCATTATCATTTATACAGCGTTAAATAAGTAAACATACATATATACAAATGTTTGTAACGACTTTACTTACATTTAATAAGCATATTTTGTTTCAATATATTATGTATAATAATTTATTATGCCGTAAACGATGTTGCATCGTACAGTGGTCACCATATTTTTCTATTGAGGCTTGGATAGTCAGTTTGTTTAAAAATTTAATGTGACCAAATCGAATACATTCGCTTAATATTAAATATTCTATATAGGTATTTATAGAATATAAACCTATTAATTATTATTATAAGCAAAATTATGTAACGATTGTAATTAAAACTTTATTTCAAATATATATATTTTATTTTACCCCTTAATTAAGCCTCAGTCATTATACTGAAAATATATTCGACAGATATAAAATTGACCAATCTCTGTTCAAATATTTATTTTAAACTAAATGTACAATTTAAAACAAAATGAATAACAAACATAACAAAAACAGAATCAAGTCCATTAATAAAATCACTTTACAGCAAATTCAATTTCAACTTCCTTTATTAACTATAAAGATTTAAAACCGAGATAATGGAGGCCGAGGTTTTAAGGAGTTTCAATGTTGAATAATGTTTAAACAAAATGAGAAAAAAGGTCGATAATGAGCCAGTAAAAGTCCGGAGGGTTGCTCCCTCACTCTTCACAATACTTAGAAACTAATAAAAAGCACCACTTACAAAAACGCCTCAAAAGCTTTGTTAATTTAGATTAATTAAAGGAATTCAATTAGAGGTAAAGGGCAAAGATCGTTTGAATAAACGCTATACATACATATAGTTAATGTGATAACGATAAGCTATAGTCAACCAACGGAAAACTGGTTCGCCGAACTTGTTGGTTGATCGTTTAATTTAAGTAGACGAGGATGTGACTCGACTCGATGTGACTGCCTATTCCAGATCGTTTTGTTTTACTTATCACAAATGTTTGTTTTACTTTTAAATATTAATTACTTTGTTAAAATTAGTAAAAT
>JAXGGP010000028.1:7844837-7882805 GCA_035584415.1 Eueides aliphera
ATTTATGATACCTAAACTGAATATCAAATTTAAATTAAATCCTAGCCAGCGTATACTCATTAATATTAAGTTGCTGCACAGGATGTTGACACCAGAGTTAGCTATAATATGATTATAAAAAAAAAATGACTTTAAAGCTCAAATTGGCAGACAAGTTTTGTTGTTGTGCCGGGTGTGACTCTCATTGTCCAGGATTCGACCCCCGCGACGATTCGTTGCTTATTTAATGGCACGATGCACACGTAAACATCTAAATAACTTTTGTGTGACATTTCTCCCCTACCCTCTAATTTTACTAAGTAGCCGTGTCTCTACAAATGTAGGGAGGTCGAAAGCTGACTCTGGCTCTCTCTTGTGGTTTCAATCTGTGAAATACAATACTTGCTCTATTTTCACAATTATTATTAAATGGCAGAGTATGATTGTTTATAAATGTATGAATAAGTAATGGATTTTGTAAATCTACAAAAGATTTTCGCCCAATTAAATATGTTAGTAATAATATTATCGTTTTGAATGTGTGGCATTAAAGTTTTTGTAAATAAATTAATTAGAACATATAAGTAACTAACCATTATTCGAGTTAGTTAAATATTATAAACTAAAAATTATAAGACACAATTAAGGTTACCGAAACGCAGCGGCACTGAGTAACGGAATTGCGACGGTTGTGGATTCGATTTTTACGAGACAAGAGTAGTAACAAGCGAAAGCTTGTGTTCTGCTACTAAACAATGTTTCTGTAATTTTGAGGAAAGTGGGGAACGGATGAGCTTAACTTTAGGTCACCTCTGCCTTCCCTAGCAAGGCAGACAAAAAGTTACAATGATTAAGAAATTTTACAGAAATTCGAACAATTAAAATCTACCGGGTTTTTTATATTAAATAGCTTAGAAGAATAGTTATACATATGTCTAGATCGTTATTATAATAAAAATATTAAATGTACTTTGCAATTATACTACTTCATATCAGTGACGCAAACAGTGTAAAAAGAGTATTTAATTATAATATACATTATACTGGTGAGCTACAAAACATTATACAATGAACTTCAAACATTGTTTTATCGAAAAAAAGACGTTAACTTAATCTATTCATGTGTTATCTTTAGTTTAAGAATTATTTCAACACAATTATAACTTATTAATGCCTAATTAAAATTATATTACCAGCTGTCCGCGGACTGTTTTGTTACATATATTTTGAAAAAATTACTTAACTGATTATTTATAAAGAAATACAACATGTTACTCAGTATTTTCTTAAATATATCGCCCCATGCCAATATATTTAATGAAATATCGAGCTACATTGGCTTTTCTGTACAAAATATCACAGACTATAAAACATATATCTGACTAGTTAAAGTTAATATTAAAATGTAATATACATAATTATATTATCATAAGTAACAGATGCAATCACATGTTATATACATATAAGTAAGTACATACGTAGCTGTAATCGTTTATATTTAATTAGCAGTCATAATATGTTTATAACAGACGTTTTTGTTCTCTTGTAATCTGATCAAACATTTGAATAGTTAACATTGAAGTTTTAACACAAATTTCTGTTATATGTTTGTGTAACCTTATTATAGTTTTATCATACTTATAATTATATTACAGATTGAGGCCTGTGGCGCAGGGGCATAAGTGAGTGACTGTAAACGCGACGCGTTGTGGCTTTGACTTCGAGAATATGAAATATTTAATATTTTAAATTTTTTCTTCTCTCTGATAACAAAACACAGCGCAGGGTAGTGTACTGCATTGCCACAAGACTTCCTACCCAAGTCCCCTCTTCTTCCCTCCCTATGTGTGTGCGAGATACATCGTGAAGTTAAAAAAAACATTACAGTTAACATTACGTAAGAAACACTACTGACTTGGTAACGAAAAAGTCATTTATTAAGTAGCTCAGTTAAAATACGTATTGCTTAAATTTTAATAATTAGTAAAATTGGAAATAGAAACAGATTTGTTTGGTCCTTTATCATTCACTTCTAAGCTTTAGAAACTTCAACTGTTGACAAAGCTATACCTTGTCACAATATAATATATTAAATGATTATACATTCCCCATATAATTGAGATACGCGCCTCGTTCATTCAAAACACGCATTTATCAATTGGTTTTTGCGTTAACAAAAACTGACTCTAGCCGGGACGAGCGAACCGGTTTACACGTAAAAAGTTTTTTCCACTTCCTTCTACACACATGGTGAACTAAATTACGTTGCGTTTAAACTCCAAAAATATAAAAATGTCCAAACATTTGTATACATAAAATAAATTTATCATCTATCTCGTCAAAAGGAAGTTGCCTGGCGCACATGGGGGTTGTCAAATCCCAAACGTATTATTTTTTCAATAACAGCTAATGCTATGAGATAACGAAAATCGCGACAATGTTTGCGCCGCGTGAAATCAGTTTCTTTGTATCGCCGTTACATGTGTACGTACAACTACAGTGTATATGGGCAGCGGGGTACCTGACAAGATATGACGAGAGCAGATGGACGTTTTGTAGTTAATCTAATTTTACATTTCGAGCGTGAAAGTTGGCGTATTAACACGTAACGAAATATTGGCTGGCTGTCACGTTTGCGTAAGCTCTGACAGCAGAGTGGCAGGAGGGTGCGTTCGCCCGTTGATACCCATCATGCACTAATCTCATTGAGTTAGACCACTTGTCCTATATTAATGAAACATTCGTTGATTGCTTTGTGATTTTTATGGAATTAAATGTATATAGTAGGCTTTTCGGGATTTTGGTAATTGTATTAAATAATTATACTATTTTTATCACATGTTAGTAGAAAAGATCTTAATAAGTCAGCGTGACTAACGATGCCTAAAAATATCATTATACTGTCATTTTCTCAACCAACTGGGGAAATTTTAGTGAATGTTTTTATACAACTGTATACAAAACACCCTCCGTTAAAATATATTCTGATCACACTTTGTATATCTATACTATAATATGCACGTCACTTTGACGGTCTCAGTAATAAGCTAACGGACCAGGATTTGAACCCGCGCCTCTTGGAAACCGGATTCAAATCCTGCTTTGTTCAAATTTTTATACGTTCTTAAAATCTAGTATTTTTCTTTTCTAAATGTGGAATAATACTTTAAAAATAGTAAAAAAACTATAGAATTGACAGATGCAAATTATTTAACAAAACGAATGTGTTATAATATTTTATAAATAAGCTACACAATTATAAATAATTACATATAATATAAAAATAAACCATTAATATAATATACATAGGCCCAATAAAAACCTTTAGCGACCAAATAAACTGGTGATAATTTTAATTTAACGGGCTCTGCCCTCTTCCTCGAGCCACTGGAATCTGGTTAGAGCTACAGTAGAGTAAAAATTTACCGGGTCATTAACGCTCGGAACGATCGATCGATGTCGAATAATTATTCGCGGGGTAGGTAATGATAGAAGCCCTTTTTCCTTCTCTACTAATCACCGAGCGCCCGCTGTAGGTGACGCGTCTCTAGAATGACAGCATTTTAATATATTTCGCTGTATGTAAATTTTGATGCAGCTGCGAAATAGGCGTGCCACGTTACCGATTTGTCACGTTCACGAACACAATTTAAAATTGAGCCGGATAACATGAGTTTTTAATAAAACAGTTTGTAATATGCTGTTAAGATATTTTTGTCAATATATAGCATGTGGCTTTCAAGAATTGACTACAATCTACTTAATTGAAATTGTATTAATATGAAATATAAATAACCTTTTATATTTTTACCATCTTAATTTTTACATTTCTCTGTGTCCTCAGTACACTTTTTAAGCTATATTTCGGTAATTAGATGAAATAAAAAGAAAAAATGTGCTTTAAACATTTTAAAACTTACATTATATTCAGCTAAAGCGAAAAATTACATAGAATGATAAAATATATAAAGGAAATTAGTGAATTAGCATCAAAAAACAAGGGATGAAAATGAGATTTATATTTGTTAAGAAGTTGTTCGTCTTCATAAAGCACAACGTTTCATTTAAGTCTAGGCCGACAAGTGCTCCCCCACGATCCCTCGTTGTTATGCATAAAATTTTGTCTTATTATTTCCAACTTCGCTATTATATGACGGAACGAAGTTTCAAAGTTATTTTGTTATTAAAATTTTTGGTTGACTCTATTTCGGGTGTAAATGCGAATTAAATTATAAAGTTATTTAATTCAAGCAACCTTTTGATTCTCGTACAGTGTTTGAGACTCGACTGACGTTTACGTTTAGTCGAATGGCGTCAAATAAAGAAGGACAAAATGGGATTTGCGGGAAGATAATTAATATATATTAATTTTGTTCGCGTTGCTCGGAGTGGCCGTGAATGCTTGCGATAATTAACTTGTCTGGTTAGTTGGTTATTATTTTGTTAATAATAATGTAACTAGTACGTAGGACGATTGAATACCGTTTATATTATTAGTTATTATAGTATTGATTTGTTATTAATCTTGGAAAGTTATAAGGAAATAAGATTTAAGTATTATAAAATGTAGATAACAAGATATAAAGCTTTATTATTGCTGAAATAATATATGACCGTGGAACACATCAATACTCTATAGAATGCTTTACAGTTAGTCACGTTACTGTAGCAGTTGACAGATTGTTCTGCGTAATATTAGGAGCAACTCTATGTAACAGAAAATAACAACAGCGAAATAGTGGCCACAACGCTCTGGAGCGTGTGTCAGCTGTTCCACGTCTCTAGGCTACCATTAACACATAGTTTTATAATTCATATAAGACACACATAAACTATTGTATTTTATTAAATTATATACACATGTATATAATTTTGTAGTATATATAGTGTGTAGTGTAGTGTATTTTGTAACAATAATGTATAAATATTTTAAATGAAAGATTTTTAAACGGAATAATCGCGTAGGCCGTGATCACGGACTACTGTAAAGTGATCGAAACGTCGGGTTTCCCAAAAATGTGTAAAAAACACAGTTGCAGTTGCAGTGTTTAAAGTCCTTCATTTAAAGTGTAACAATCGTAAAAATCAAAGATACTATTATGTATAAATATTTTGTAATTTTTTATCAATAAATAATTTGTTTATTTTACGACTGTCATAGGTTGAAATTCGTTCTTTTATGTAATCTTAATAATCTGTATAATCGAATGTTTATTGAATGTTTATTTTATTTATTTATTTTATTTTATATTGTAGGTTCGGAAACATATACCTTGTGTCAAGGCACATTGTTTTCCATTTTCTACCCGTATAAACGACATTCCGCGTTAAGAGACACAGCTTATAGTTGTAGTTAGGTATGGGAAAGAAACGAAAATAGATCATTTCGCTGATAAGGGATCGAACCATCGCAATAACAGTCAGGCACCACTGTACCTCTATGACTTCTTAGTTACTTATGTATATGTAATTTTATTTCAATGTATATGTACATATAATCCAAGCCCTTTAGCCGCCACCCCACCACGATACGTAAGCACAGAAGCACAGAGTAATATCACGTAATTAATCGTTAATTAATCTTTCAAGTCGCCGCATTGTAGAGCAAGGCAATCGTTTCGAACGCCAGCTTGAATACAGAGCTTTGTTTTAAAATTCGTTATTCACACACTTTACGACGTAGAGTCCGTTTCTGAAATTTTGATATACCTATAAAACCCTGTAATTGCAGTATTTGAGTTAATTAAAAGTTATGAATTTATTCGTTGCCCAGTGGAACGTAATGGGCTTGGGTAGATAATATTGTTTTGGTTGGTTGTCGTGTTTAGTTCATGTTGAGTAATTACAAAATGTATTTCTCTTTAGTTATTCGCTTACATTAAATACGTTTTATGTACTTTTTTATATGTTGGGTACATAGTATAAAACAAAGTCGTTTGTTGCAAGTGTTACCTTCAAGCTTTTCAACGGATTTTTTGCTGTTTTCACTATACAGATAACAATAACCAATCACTTAACAATTTAGATTATTTATATAGAAGTAAATTATTTTAATTTTAAGTGACTAATTTTATATTAATAGTTAGTAAATAAGCTTTCCTAGCCTGTTGGAAGACATCCTCTCAAGCAGCCATGTTGAGCTTGCACTTTCTCAGGGCAAGTCTCTCGCTGTACGCTGTAGCTACATGTCCACAGCATAAACCTCAAATTCGAATAAAAATAGTTTTCAATTTTATAAAAAGTTTTAAGAATTACACATTAGTTAACTATAGATGATTCATCATTGTGTGTTCAAATCTCCTTCTGTTCGTAGCGTTGTCTGTAATTTACACGTTGTGTACAATTGCAAGCTTTAGTTTATCATTGAAACTTAATTTCAAGCAAAGTTGTAATACTATGGTCTGACAAAATGTATAATTTTTCATTTCACAATCCAGTTACATCATACCAATAATTTTGCAACATTATAATGAATTTGCATTAACGCTATATATAAAAAATAAAAGCCAACATCTATATATTTTCCCACACCGATTAACTGTACCCACAAAAGTATAAAAACTTACATTGAGTTATGAAAACAAATAAACATTACGCGTCATACAAAATCTCGTAGAACTAATGACATTAAAGCGAGGGGTAAGAGTAACATTGTTAACAGTCATAGCTCCGTCTTAGTACTATTTTATTTCAATGTTTTCGACTCTACCTAAAATATAGTAATACATTGCTTATTTTAGTGAAATTTTTGTAGCTTGCGTTGAACAAATTGATCAATGTATAACGATTTCCTTCTTACAATCTGTGTTTGAGGCGGTGTTTGGTGTATTATAATACGATTTCTGGGTCCCTGTGCCAAAACTTCTGTACAGCCTCTATAAATACCACTACGGGGGGTCTCATGAAACAATAGCTACGTATACGCGTGTTAACATTAGACCCGTACTTAATTCGATGTTGTCCTTACTTGCTTAAGAGGTTGCAACAGCGTATTAATTATATAATTACTTTAAATAACTCGTCTTTAGTATATTGTTGGTTTATTAAAACTTTATTATAGTTATGGCGTAAAATAAATTTCGATTTGGGTTAGCGTTAGTGTTATTTGTATGTGTGTATATATATATATATATATATATATATATACATGTGTGTATATTTTAATTGATCTCACACAACAAACATACAGCTGTTAAATGGCGGAACTTAGCGCCGCATTTTGACTTACCTTACATTTTATGATAACTTACGCGTTTGTTTTAGGTCATTGCCATGCGTTTCTGGCTAGACGCTACCCTAAGTCACTTTGGGCCACAGAGCCCTACTAAGTAAATCGGTATGTACTTATTATTTTCGTAATTTACTATTATTTACATATTTTATGCAATAGGTTATATATAAAAATATAAAATTAAAATATGCTCTAGTAATTTGTAGTACCGGTAGAGTATAATTAGAAGCGCTTCCTCACAATACCTAGAACAGTACCTGACAGAGCTTTGCTTTGGAAAAAGTCCGTGTTTTAATGTATACGTAACTAAATACTTTTAAAAGAAACATATCTATTATATAAATGTTTAACTTTGAACTTTATTATGAAACCAATAGAATTTAATATGAAATGTTTGGTATTATAGATGGAACGTTTTACCAGTTATTTAGTAAGCTAAGGACGTTGGTTGATTCACGTGTAGGCCTGAGGCGTACTTGAAGTGACTCGAGTCTAAAATGTTCTCCCAAAGCCTAAGGGTTTTGTCCATTACATAAATGTTTCTCTTTTGCGTATTTTTCCATGTACCCTTTGAATTCGAATACGGATAACACGTGGCGTTCTAGAGTACTTCCGTTAAATTCGCCTCTCTATGTATTTGTTCAGCTTGTAACGGGATGTTAATGAATTTTAGTCGTTACAGACTTAGGATTTTTTAATTATTTGTATTATATATAAATAAAGTAACGACTTGCCTTCGGTTTTGGTCGGTTAATCCTGATTGGTTATTTCATATATATCTGTAGTGCAATTGTAACGACATCAAAATTGGAAATATAATATCTTGATGTTAGGCCAAGATCGTAATTTCATAATTTCCATTTTTTTTATTTTATAAATAAGAAAACTATTTATGCTGATTTTTGTATACTCACTGTTATTAAAAATTGTCATTTAAGTTCTATTCAAAATTTTTTTCTATAGATATTTTTTTATATTGTGTTTGTGCTCGAATATATTTATATTATGCTTATATAAAATATACTTTATAACACTACTTTATTTTTAACTGGCTGTGTTTATATTTGTTTTGTGGTTTATTTAGTTTTGGGCGTCTGATATTTAATAATACAGCGTTGAGTTAGCAGAGTAAAAGAAAGAAACTTTAAAATTATTTTTTTATTTATGATATATTTTTGTAAAAAACTAAATATTCATTTACCCAGCTTCACGCTCTATCCTGCACATGGCAGGCAGAGGGAACTTGGGAACCTAGTGTTAAGACAATCCATTCCACTTCCGTTCCCCACTTTCCACTGAATTAGAGGTATTACGTGTAAAGTGGCGGGACTCAACACCGCGTTTTGCCCTGTTACCAGAGCAAAGAAATGAAAACATTTATTATTTAAATTGAAAATATCAAATATTTCGTATCCTCGAGTGGGTATAAACCCCACAACCTGTCGTTTGCGCCACGACAGGAAATATTCATTTAAATCGATCGGAAAGGACATCTCGGAGAATTTGTCTTTTGTCTGTTAAATACATAGCTCCCTTTGTCAAAACACTATCTAAAAGTAAATAATTTAATTATGTAGATCTGTAGGTACATATTTAATAGAATATACCAAAATACATCTTTGTCTACGTCACGTGAATAATTTCAACCCATAATAATGTAGGTACAGTGAACTTCTGCGACAGTTTGTCGTGTCCTAATTTATGAACAAGCTTCGGTATTTTGCATATGCAATATTAAACTGACAATATCTGCATATTTTACATAAGACCTAGAAGATTTCGTATTATGATACTCATTTACCTTTAGTTGTTTAAGCCCGGCAGGCACATAGCACAGGGGCCCTACTTAATAAAAATATTTGATGTTTTCATTTCTTTGTTCTGGTAACGAGGCACAGCGCGGCGTTAAGATGCACTACTCGCACTGCCTTCAGTATTCAGCGGAATGTGTGGAACGGAAGTATCTTTTTAGAAACAGACTTTCTTTTTGTTTGTTCCCTCTGCCTACCCATCTTTCGGCACAAATACCTACATAATGTGAAGTTGAAAGAAGTACCACATTTATCCTTATATAAGTACAGTAGAATCGAAATATTTGATTCCGTTGTTCTCTTCCCATTTCGAGACTATGTCTGTTAGTAGCGGAATTCAACGACGCACTTTGTCTTCATGTAGTTACAATCGAGTTAACAGTGTCACTGAGTCACGATGGTCGCTGATGTATTTTAAATAATCACAAAGGTAACTTGATACCAGCTTAATGAGTATGTCTAATGTGTATCAAAATATTATCGTTACGTCTTTTTTTTCAATTTTCTTTTTGCTTGGTAATTAAATTAAAAAAAACCATAGGAAATATGCATACTTGTATTAAAATTGTATAAAATCATGGAGATTCAAATAATGAACACTTAAACACTGTAACGTTTTGTTTAAAAGCATAAATTGAAATTTATCGTTGGCTGCGCCTGCTATTTGTTCTCTAAGGCGTGGCCTCTCAAGCCTGCCCCAAACACCTACATTGACTTTCTTCCGCTGTTTTCTTACTAATAACAACCTATTACAAAGAAGAAGCACCTTAAAACTTTACTGAATAGAGTTCACTTCTCTATATTTTATTCCAATCATATTTCGTCCCACAGCATAGGCCCTTCTTCTTAAATAATAATGCTCTTTGTAAAACTTTGCCTACTTGAGTTCCAAAGCCTATCCAGTAATTAATATTCATGGCTCGAGCGGAGGGTCGTGTAATTAATAAACTTATATGATACTTTTGTTTACAATGTCACAGGGACGGTTTAATAGCGTTCGAATTCAGCGTCTTTTCAGGGCTTTGTGAGAGCTTTGTTGGTGACAACAACAATTGATGAGTAACTTTTACGTTTCATTTTATGTTTTTGATATTGTGAGTAATGAAAGTCATAAAATTAACTAAATTACGTATAATGGTACGGACAGATGACGTACAGATAAAAACAGATAGCAGTCGAACTATCAAATGGAGAAATGGATACAATATGTCATGAAATTGTACCCCTGAGATAAAAGGGGAGATAGAATGGAAGATGACATAGATTAAGGTAACGTTTGCAAAAGATACAACGTAAGCTTGAGCGCTTGTGAACGTTTTTTTAAGTTTAACAGTAAATATTATGGTCGATTTTATAGGATATAGCACAGAAGGTAGAAGGTACATTTATTATTCAGGATGGTATTTCAAAGTAGGTACATCCAGACAATTTACAATACTTAAACTACATGTTAGGTTTAGTAAATTACAGACACTATGTCTTACAGGTTTTACATTACGGCTCATTTGAATAGTATCGGATTTTTTGTGAATAGTTGAGTTCGAAAAAAAATGTGTGTTGATGCTTCTATCAAAACACCGCGATAGTCTCTACGCATAAACGGATTAGTCAAAAGAGAAGATTTACAGATTTCAAAATTGAAATAAAGATACGTCTAAACATATATTGTATTTAGTTACGTAATCATTTTATTTTAGTATAAGAGAAAAGCATACTTTGTCTCGTACGTTACACACATCTTTTATTTTCTACCCACGTACAGAAATTATTTCAAATATTATAATTTGTATCGCTAAGTTACGAGCACACAATAAAAGAAAGAAAATATGACAGATATTTTAATAAATTATATTAAAACTAATAAAGATATTTTTTTTAGCTACACGCTGTATCCCCCACAAGGCAGTGTAGGCAGAGGGAACCCGGGAACCTAATGTTAAGACTCACCGTTTCACTTCAGTTCCCCACTTTTTATATTTTAAATATAGATATTCATATTTTAAATATATAAAGAAATATAACAGCGTAAAACGAAACAGTTCATAGACAATTAATATATCAAGGCACAAGCGGATGATATTTAAACACATCACTAAAACGCTTAAAATAAATTAATTCTTCATATCAAAGAGAAACAAGTATCGTTTAATTTAATTTGAAACTTAAGTAATTTGACAAAACTTTTGTAATAAAATTATCGAACATTGACCGTGGCTGATAACCGCGAGTGGGTGTGGGGATAGAGCGCGCGACCGGACACAGGTCCCCATGTTAGTACACGTAAAACGAAGATTATCCATAAAACTCACAAAAGGTGCCGAGCCGTCTTCACGATTCGCCCGGATCCGGTTACACAGAAAAACAAACACGTTCCCAAATCTCAGGTTAAAAGTGTCAATAGTCAATATTTATTTGGATATTTCGTACACAAGTAAGTTATTATATTTTAAATATATTTATAGTATAGTTGTATATCCCTAAATGGTTTGTGAAATTTACTTAGTAAATATTTTCATTAGCCCAAATAACGTGCAAAAAGGTAAAAAACGAATGCAAAATTTTTGTTTATTTTTTTTAGGTTTTACCATACTATATTAGTTTTATAAAAAATAATAAATGAAATCTTGTGCAGATGTATATCTTTACAACGAAGCTAAAGAGGCCAACCATAAAAACATTGCACACAGTGGATGTGCAAACACACGAGTATGTAGGTATGTTAATTTTGCATGGCTTATTCATCTGTAACGCGATCCTGGCACTTAAGCACTTAACTTAAACACATTGATTCTCAACACTTGGCACCCAAGGGATGACAATGTAAAAGCGCGACGAAGCCGAACGCAGCCAATTCTTATTTGTCCGCCAGCGCTGTGATACGACTTAAACTAGGGTTAAAAATATGGGGGGTTCGGGCCCGGTCTTATAATATTATAACGTGTAAAGAGTAAGAGAGTCGCTCTTATCTCCAACACGAGCCCGATTCCTGACCACTTTAATGGGAAAAGCATGTTAGAATTAAACTAAACAAAGACGATGCATCAATTAGGGACGCTTCTTTTTTTCGCCTTTACCAAAAGGACTTTTAAAGCTTGTACGTTGACCGAGATGCGTTCGGGCATGTTCGTTATTTTTTACTGACTCATTTGATTAGATCAATCTCAATGATTCTTGTATGGATTTCAATTAAAACGATAAAAAGATAAGTGGGTGCAAACATAAGTCTTTTTGTTTCCTTGTGTTTGTGATTTTTTATTTTATATATTATGCTTTTACGCATATATTACATTATGTAAAGAAGTTGATATAAATATTTAATCTTGTATTTATTTGGATTATAAAAAAAATTGTTTACTGCTATGCAAATAGCCTAATGCAATGAGATCATAAGTCGCGATCTTTTTATCATATCATAAATGCATTTAATAACAACTTGTTAAACCATTTTAATTGACCCACTAAAACGAGAAATGAGTAAAAAGCGCAAATGTAGCCTGGATTGTTATTGCATCATCAACTTTATACGGACGCCGTACAAGGTTTGATCTTACAAAAAAATGGGTTATAAAGGTATACGATAATACTCGTGTAATTAAGAGGAAGTGGATGTGTGGAACGTATAGACGTGTCGTAAAGCTAAAGGATTGGTAACAACGCGAATGCAAGCGGTTTATGACTGCGACCGTACCACTTTTATTGTTGTTGTAAAACTCAAGATCCATTATTAATTATTAAGGACATCATTAATCTACTAATCTATTTAAGGACTCGATAAGAATCTTATTTAAAGTATTGAATGAAGAGTGTCTGTAAAGGAGTTGAGATAGGCTTGTATTATTGCGGGCGAGCAGGTAGTAACAACCATATTTTGTTAAAGTGAAATAGGTTCAACTGACAAGGCATAGAGGAGTCATTAGTAAAGCAGCTTACATGATATATGACTTTAAGAGAGGAGCATCGACGACTCTGATTTATTATAGGTTGGTGTTTAAACGACAAATGCATCGAAACAGATAGGAGCTACATGTTGAACATCGGAGGACCGATGTCTACCTATAATGGCTGGTACGTCCTATTACGGTGATGAGATGCATCTTAAGATAACTAACTATGTTGAAAAATATTGTTGTCTTATAAATTTTAGCAGTCTTTCATACAGTAGTTTAAATAGTATATTTATTATAGCATATCGAAAAGTCGTAAATGATACCTTTTATTCTAACTTTTTAGATAAATCAACGCCGCTCGTCGGTCTTACTTATGTTTTTTTTTGTATTTCGCGTGCAGAAGCTTGTGAGTCCACTACAGATATATAATTTTTCTAAATTTCATCAATAACCAATAAATAGTCAGTTTAAAGAACTCAATTTAAATAAACTTTATTATTAACGATTGTACATTTAAAATATTTTTAATACAAACATTTTTCTTTATTTTCAATAATCATTTTGTTAAAACATTAAAAATGTGAAGAAATGTATATCTTAAGATAAGTTTTTGGTCCTCTTACCATACGGGCTGGTCGCACCAAAAGACCGGATGAGGATTTCTTTAGAACATAATCTTTACAACAAAATTGTCTGATTGCGCACTAACGAAGCCAGAATATGTTCATAGCAGATAAAACGATAGTAATAGTCTAGATCCTATCAATCTTCAAAAATGGCTATTATTTAAAATATAAAAAATGATTACGAAAACCCCTTATCTACTGTATTATGTGAGGCTAAGCAAAAAATATTCACGAACTACCCTACCGAACTTATCGCTGTGATTGCCGTACCTTTTAGAAAAATAATCAAAATTTCTAAATAAAAATACACTGTCCTTTTATTTTAAATGATTAAGGAAGGAATTACACTAGAAATCTGTCGTGGAGCAGGGGCTCAAGCATGTGACTGTAGATAATGTGAGTTCGAACCCTACTAGAACAATTGAAATATGTAATATTATCATTTTATATGCACTTGAATAAGGCAAAGTGCAGCATTGTGTTCCGCGATTTAACACGTAATACCTCAAATCGACGGAGAGTAAAAGTAGGATTTTCTTAATACTAGGTTTCTAAGTTTTCTCTGCCTACCCTGCTATGTGTTTGTAGGGTACAATTGTAAAGCAAAAAAAAAATGACACTATAATACATTTCTTTAAGAGCAGTATCATTTATTTCAGTTACATAAGTGTAAAAAAATATAGAATTAATATTCTACAGAACTTTTACGAAATTGTAAATAAACTTATTAATTTTGTGAAATCATTACGTGGCATCACTGTTTAGTTTCTATAAGTAAACTCAGTACAATAAAAATTTCTTTTGCAAAACATCGTCATTTAATTATAATAACAATAAAACGTTATAACCTATCTGTCGGCGACTTTGTAGCCCTTTTTAAAACTGGTTAAAAGTCCAATTCAATGTACGAGTACAGTACTAAGCACACAATATCATTACGTTCCTCTTCAACGCTCTAATTGGATATTTTCGAGTGTAACAATGCGGTAACAGTATGCATATAATGCGTTTCGATTAATTAGCCTTTGTGGCAAGTAATATATTTGCTTTGGTTTTCATTGTGGCTCAAATGTTTTTCTAGTATATAACTTAATTTTAGTAACGTGGTCGGTAATTTGTTTTATTGACATATGTATATATATATGTTTAACCACATGGTAAGTGAAATTATTTTTGCAACTTTACTCGTGTTGCAGGGTAGGCAGACAGAAACTAGTATTAAATAACATTTTCACCATATTCCAGTAGAATTCGACACATATATGTCATGGGAATGAACCCACAATCGTCATAATTTCAGTATAACGCTATTCCACTGCGTCACAATGGTCTCATATAATTTATTTATTCGTCTTAAAAATATTAAGACGAATAAATAAATCATATGAGATTTTTTTTTCTTCATTTTTTTTGGGGAGTAAGAGGAGAATTTCTTTTACTGAGGAAAAGAATCTAGAATATTATAATATATTGTTTCTGTAATATATATTATAGTAATCACAAAAATTCATACATATTAATTAGTAAGAACATATACATACTCGCTAAGGATATTCGTGTAAAATTTAATTAACACAACATTAAAACTATAAAAGCCCTAAGGGTGAGATAGGGTTGGTCAGTAATGTAACAACGAGGGTTTTATTAGGATAATTCAATATTACCCTTCTTCCTTTGCTATAGTTTTTTTGGACATGCGTATATGTTCTACCTATAGTGAACTTGTATCTTAGGGTTAACATTGTAAGTCCAATAACAAGATAATACATATTAGTTGCGGAATTGAACGCCGTACTGTTGTATCAGAAATAATTTATTTGGATGGACTTGTTATGCTTTATTTATTACTATATGACATAAAATATTTCAAAATTTCAATGTTTTATTCATTGAAAAGATTTCACTATTATTATACTAAGTACCAACAAGCAGCTGTATATCCCACATTTGGGCGAGAGCATGAATAGAGAAGTGCTGAACGAAACCTTTGTACTCGTAAGGAAACTGTAGCGCAGGTTCTTGTAAACGACGCCGCTAGCTTAAAGCAATTTGCAAGAGTTTGCGCTCGATCCGTAGTCTGTGACACAGAAAATGCGTTAGAAATGATACAAGTGTATATTATACACGTTATATTCCGTAAGGCCTGTCGTGGCGTAGCGGTCGTGTGACAACGAATGAATATAAACGATAGGTTGTGGGTTTGATCCCCACTCGAGAAAATATTTTCAAATGAAATATTTCATGTTTTTATTTCTTCGCTCTGGTAACATGGCAAAGCGAGGCGTTGAGTTCCGTTACTCAACACGCAATGCCTCTAACAGGCTAGTCGATCTAAGAACTTTCCAAATACAATTTGACTATACTGCCATGTGCAGAATACAACGTGAAGCTGTACGCGTTATTTATAAAATTATTATTATTGTTTTTTTTTGACAAGTTTCAAAATCAATTAAATTTGTATTTCTTTAAGAAAAAAGAAAGTAAAATATGGTTAGTAGTCCGGTTAATAGATAGTTAAGCCATACATAAAAATATTTATTGAAAAATTGCTGACATTTAGTTTTCTATTAACTGACCCATAAATTGTAATAACGATATTGAATCATGATATAAAAGACATTAATTGTAAATATTAATATTTTGACCTCTTTTGTTATATAGCAAGTAGAGAAAATGAAAGTATCAATAAGCAAAGACTGGAAATCTTTGCCTGTATTTGAGACAACGTGTGTTGTCTCAGATACAATTTTATAGAGCAAGCTGAACAATGGCAATTCTATTTTTTGTTCTACGGTTTTAATAAAGCCAGCATACAGATTGCAGTGATATTAAAATTGCAGTCGATTTCATTTGCTTTCAAGTTTATAGTCTTTGTGTAATACGAGGTGCGTACTTCTTGGTATTGTACTTAACATGCAGCAAGGCATTCGTACATATATATTTATTTTTTATTTTTTTGTTTATGATATAGTAGTAACTACTATTTATTGATTTTGTGCAGTTATATGGTATAGAGTTATTTACGTAGAAGGATTCTCTTTCCTTTGGTGAAAATCCTATTACAATCGGTTTAGCTGTTCCAGAGTTTTGTTCTGTCAAAGAGAAAGACGAACATACAATAATTTTAATAGTATTTATTAATGTTTTGATATTATATAAATAGATATATGCAATTGAAAAAGAGAAACTTTGAAATTACAGACATATTTATGTTTTTATATATTAGAATATGCATTTAATTGAACATTATCATTTTCAGCCTAACAATTTATATTGTATAAAATATTTTGTACTAAATATTTTGTGAATTTATTTTAGCTTGAACTACATAATTATTACTTTAATTCCGTTTTTTAATGATAATATCAATTAAAAAAAACGTTATGTTCCTCTTTATTATAAAACCTCTTTATTATAAAACAGTAATTTATAGCATTATTGTCAAACATTTTTTTTTAATTGTTTATATTTTATATTTATCTTATATAGTCAATTAAAAAAAACAACACTAAATGTTAAGAGACGCTAGTGAAAATAAAATAGTGACAACTGTAATAAAATGGATCAAGCCTTCATTAATATTAGCGTAAGCTAACGTATAAACAAACAGACAAACATGTTTAAGACAATTGTTCTGTTAATTTATTAAATGTTACAATAATATGATTCCTACCATCATATTTCTCATAATAACATTGATCACATACTATTTTATCATAAAATTAAAGTAGTTTACTTTTATTACATTATTTTCATGATATATTATATATTAAGTACAGTATTTCTATGAATGGATATACTTATTATATATATTTATATTTTTATCTATATTTAGAATAATTATGATAATGACATACATCTAAATGCATTAGCTCCGCACTTTGGGAAGCTTTAATTTGCTTCCACAACCATATATTGACTGGGTTCAAAATATCAGATAAGATTAAGGGTTCAGTTTTGTCAATAATACTATATTTATTGTGGTTAAAAATGAGAAAAAAAAATGTAATTTATAAGTAAATAAATATAAAATATAAAATTATTAGAGTGCAAATGAAATGTGAAAAAAATATTACAACAGTAATTTCTTTATATTAATTATATGGATATCAGTTTTACTATAGTGATTTGTTTATATTAATTATATTAATTAGATGAAAATTAGACGGAAAACGTCGCACATACTTGAGAGATTGATATTTAATTTATTGAATTGTGACAAAAGTACATAATATTATGAAGTTTTATTTTTGGAACAACTCTTCGGACAAATTATGTTATTATAGCACAAATGAATTCGTTCTTTGCAATTTTTTTATTACTAATACATATTTGTGATCAAATTTCGTTCAAACTACCTCATAAGAATAAATTTTATAGTACTAGATAGTACTTCATGCAGAAAACTTAATGAAGTGCTTCCAATTTAAAAAAAAAGAATACTGCTATTATGCCGCAATCAGTTACTGTTAGCCATTTTTCTGCTCAGCCTCATTCTCAAATAATTATGATCCAACGAGGTCTTTAGGCAATATCCTATTCGATAGTTAAATAGGGGGTTTTCGAAGCCTGGAAGATATATCTCATAGTCTAGGATGACAAAAATCAGCATCCACCTGTTGAGACCCAAAAAATCATTACACGAACTCTAATCCGGTGTTATCACCGATGCTCTAACTACTTCCATGTTGTAATTTAAAGCAACCAGCTAATTCAGTCTCCCTAAATTTCCAATTAGTCTGTTTACAGTAGACAAAGGTAAACGCAGGTTTGACCAAATTAAGTGTAAAATTTTGGAAATTGTGGCCTCGCGAACTTGCATTGTTTGAAATATTGTTCAATAATTAAAATACGTAGTTGAATCGTATAACGCTTAATTTATACTAACCTCAAAGGTTTGTAGTATTAAATTATTAACTAATTACTGTAAAAAGCTTATGAGTTTTAATCTTTAGCTTTGTAACATCGTGTATTAAATTACACAAAATATAGCTTCACGCTGTATCCTGCCCAAGGCAGGGTAGGCAGAGGGAACCCGGGAACCTAGTGTTAAGATACTCCGTTTCATTTCCATTCCCTACTTTCCGCCAATTTTGAGGCATTGCGTGTTGAGTGGCGTAACTCAACGCCGCGCTTTGAAATAAATATAGGATTTCAGTTAAATAGCATCAAGCAAAAACATAATTAAAAGATAATACAGTCTATTTAATTCAGAAATTAAAAAATTCAAATCGTACATTCCGCCAATATAAGTTTCTCACATCAAAGAAAAGCTGGGTTGATTTTAGTACATTTTAGGAGATCTATGTAGGATACCTAAAATGTTCGAAATTTAAATCTGCTGCATTGTATTTATGATGTGCAAGAAACTTTTATGAATTCGTTCAGTATTTTAACCTATTTCTGACGGGCTTTTCCAAATTGAATTTCTACGTAACTAAAATTTAAAATAGAAATTAATTTTAGTGGCTGGGATAAAAGAGGGTTATAGTTATATTTTTTTAAATTTTCAAAGCCTTAGTGAATGTAATGTATGTGTATGTAACAAATAAGGATCATAACAATGTAACCATCATTTATTTAACATGTTTTTATTTTAAATTAGATATTTTTTCTTTATAAGCTCAGAACGATGTTGAGTTTCAGTGTGTCGTGTAAAAAACCTCAAAGACCTAATTAATTATACGCTAAGGTAGTCAACCGCTACTGTTTTAGTGCATTAAAGTATAAACTTAAAATAAAATTTAATTAAGAACACCAGTACAAGTTTATTTATTTTATTACACTGTTAGATTGATTGATAAATCAATTAAAAACAATTAATTTTGAATCACAAAAGTACCCTATAAATCTTATACAGAACACTGTCAGTGTTTTAATTTGGTCGCTAATTAAAGAAAATCTAATTTTTAAAATATATGTAGTTGACTGTCCTTATATCCCTACAGATATATCCTTACAGTTTTTGAAGGTGCCTCTTGAAGTATATTTGCAAAACCATTTCATATATTGTCGATGGATATTTAAAATTACATCTTAAAATGAGTTTTATTGTATTTCACGCTGCATCCTGCTCATGGCAAGGCAGACACCCTTTTTTGTCTTTCAAGACTAACCTGTTTATGGTATACTGTCCCCCTGAAGCAACTCAAAGGTTATGACGGTGGGGCCAATATACATGCTTCCGGGTTTTGCGTCAAGAATCAAGAGGTGCCGGAGCTGTAGGCACGCACTTCCACCATAGGAAGAAGCTGACTACCAATTTCCAGTTGGGACTGGAGTTGTTAATGGCACACTCACTTCCCGACATACAATTTTTCGGTGTCTAGCCTTTGCCATACAATTGGCTACTTTGGATCCAGGTCTAGCTCCCGTTACTCATGCTAAGCAGGTATGTACACAAGCTGCGGAAGTCAATCAGTCCTTAGGCCACCAATAACGGTCGCTCCAAACCGCGCTATGTCCACCAGGAAGTCCTTCGCCTTATGCCGGTGAAAACACTGACTTGCTGCGCGCGATGTTAAACGCCCAGTGATAACTATACCGGGCAGACGAACATGCCCAACATTTGCAGCCAAACAGAAACCACCGCGATGGAAAGGTAGACAGAGGGAACTTGGGAACTTAGTGTTAGGGCACTCCGTACCGTTCACTCAAAATTGAAGTCATTGCGTGTTGAGTGGAGGAACTCAACGCCGGACTTTACCTTGTTACCTAAGGGAAGAAATGAAAATATTATATATTTATTTCTTCAGGAAGTATCGAACCTACAACATGTGGTGTAACATATGCAAGCTTTTAATTTCAAAATAATATTTCCTATTTTTCTTACAAAAATAAAAATATCATTCATATATATAAAAAGTTGCAGTAGCGTCGTATTAAATGGCAAAATAGAGTAAGTAGAACTATAATAAACTGCCGGCCATTTTCAACGCCAACAGATGAGGCATACAATTTTTCTATATAAACTCGAACACCCCTAGTCCCCTCGGAGGTTGGATTTCTAAAAATCATTTTTTCGCGAATGTCAACAATATTATTGAACAATAGTTATTTCATTAGAATTATGTTCAGTTTCATATAAAATCGACATAAATGACGCAACAAATACGTCATTTTCACAAGTCGGTTAAAAAGCTATATATACTGGGAACTTTTGAAGAACGATATAATTTTTCAGCATTTTATTTTTAATAAGCTCCCCCACATATTAACTTTGCCGTGTTGCGTCTGTGGAACTTTGCGATTGCTCAGAACTTCGATATGAGTTCCTTACGTTACCCTTTTTTAAGAGATGAAATGAAACTGGGCTTATTTTAGTTTTGTTAAAAACTTACTCTCATAATATAAAATACAACTTCGCTCTCTCCTAGTATAAATGCTGAAGTATGAGTATTACTTATATTTTGTTCAAGAGTTATTTTAATGTAATATATGGATGGAAATTAATATTTTATTTTAATTAACGGGTTACCGTGACTTTAGTTGTGCTATTTTTAATGTAATTTAAAGTAAAAAATATTTTTTATAACAAAATTAACACATTTTGCCATTAGTCAAAAACAATATAAATATAAGTGTCTTACCTCTGACGGGAAAATAGCAGTTGGTACACAACTCATAACTCACGACCAATTTAGTTTTCAACCCTTAGTAAATAACAACTTATTAGTCTGTACTATAGATCACTGGATTAATTACCCCTAGGTCCAGTTTAGAGAGAATTAGACCTTAAAATAAACACAATAAATTTGAGTTTTGCTTGATTTATTACATTATTGCATTCAGAAGTTGCCTACAGTACACCAACGATGAATGTAAAATCGAGTTATTGTATAATGACGTAATTGCTAGTGGTGGTTGGTACGTATCATAGAACATGCAATAACAGAAATTCTTTTTCCTTATTAAACTGTCATCTTTCATCAAATAAATAAGAGAGTAATCGTAATTGGCAATTAACTTGCGGTTTATGTAATGACACATAATTGTTGTACATGTTTATAAAAAGTGCATTTGTCAGAAAGTTTTAAATTTAGGATTCATTTTGCGAATATCTTAAAGAACAGATTCGTCTCCGTCTTTGTCTCTGTGATGTTTTAAGTGATCTATGAAATTTAAAATACTTATTCTTTGAAAACTACTTCTCCATGTTAGTTGAATTGAAGAACTTTTGTTATGGCCAACGTAAATATAAAAAATATATATCTATTAAAATAAAAGCCTATCGTGACGCAGCGGCACAAGTGTATGACTATAACCGACAGGTTCTGGATTCGCTCCCCAGTCGAGGAAATTAAATATTTAATATTTTCAATTTTTCATATTTAATGTTTCATTTCTTCATTCTGGTAATAAGACAAATGCGTTGAGTTCCGCCACTCAACAACTCTAAAACGCAATGCTTCAAATGTGGCGGAAAGTGGCGAACTGAAGTGAAGCGGAGTATCTTAACACTAGGTTCCTGGATCATGAGGTTTCTGGGTTAGATTCCCACATTGGGAAATGAAATATTTAATATTAAGTAACGGACAAAAAAGTAAGAAAAATATTTGATATATTTTTTATAACAGTATAAAATCTGTAATAAATAATTTCTGTATAAGTGAATATAAGTGCCAAAAGAAAAAAAAATGTCACATAAAAATCTATTGGTGCGTTACATGATGAACTGTACAAACGTAATTTTTTTTCGTATTCACGCTATATCCCGCAAAAGGTAAGAATGAGAATCTAGTTTTAACACACTCCTCACGTTCCCGACGTACATAAATATAAATTAAACGACGACGAACATAAATGTAAATTGAATAGCTACCTAAGTTTTAGTAGAATATCAAATTCTATACATTTCAATTGGTTTTGCGTACCACTTCTAGAATAATCATATTTATTCTGTTACTATCTATATAATTATTCGGAACCTCGTTCACACTTGATCTTGTAATTGTTCAATGTACGTTTTGAAGAAATTTTAATATCTAATTATAGGTGGAGTGATCGATATTGTACTTTATAAACATATGTTGACTTAATACCAATTCTTTCATCATTTGATATATTAATTACAGTTTATCAGCTTTACGTTTCTTTTGCATTGGTTCAGCACGGTAGTCAAAGGAAGTCTAGTGTCAGGATATCATTTGTCACTTTTAGCTGACATTTTCGAGATAGCAGCGCAGAGTCGCGGAGTTTAACGCTGTACATTGTCTTATTAGAGCAAGGAATAGAGTAATGAAATATCACTTAGAATAAAACTTATAGTCATTGTGATCTACGGCACCATATCACGCGATAACTTGGTTTAAAGTTGATTTATTTAATAAATTTTAAAAATATAAATAAAAAGTATAAACAAGTTTCATTATTTCTATACTAATTTGTTTGACAATCTGTCCTTTTTAAATGTTGCATAATTTTAATAATTGTGATGATTACTCATTAAAAATATTATAATTGGTTCATCTGCTTTATTAAGATGCATAGGAGTAAATTTATAATGAAAAAATGGTAAATTGCATTGTTCTATATTTGTGTAAAAATATCTGTGGAAACAAGGCCATCGTCTCTTGAAACATATCTACAAATTTGATTGGGAACTTCATGTGTAGAAATTTTTTTATTCACCTAGGTACATAGATTTTATTATAGTCTCTAGTAACTTTTTATTTTCCGAATCAGTCATTATCAAAACCAATTAACAATATACTTATTTGTAAAATTAATTTTTTTGTAATTTCATGTAATTTCTTACTTAGAGTACGGCTTTGTGATTTATAACGGCGAGACTTTTAAAAAATATGAATTTACAGTGGAAAACACACACACACGCACACTATATGACAGGCAACACTTAGTTCAAAGTAGTGTTAAAATAGTATTATTTACTGTTTGAGTTATAAAAACGATTTCGACGCGTCAAGATTTCGCCTTGTTCAGAGTCAATTAGACAAAACGTTTTGTCAATCAATATTACCATACCTAGTTTTAAATAATTAGCTCCTCCCACAATGTAAGTCCAATCCGGTCGCTTATCAATATCGAAGAGGTTTTACTCCGTCCATTTATTTACAGCCCAGGTTATTACATTCGATTTTGAAGAGCACGTGTCTTTAATTTGTTTTAGCTCAACTAGTTTCTTTAGTTTATATACATTTAAAATAAAGAAATGAGAATGTATATAACTACTTGCTTATAAATTTATTTTTCTTATAATGTTTTATGTGGGGTAAGTAGATAATATTTATTTTTATTTTCACTCACCACGTGTGTGATTGATGAAATGTCTTCCAACAACATGTTTTTTATGATAAAAATACATATAAGTACCTACTAAAAAAACTTTAATATTTAGTAATACTATTATGACTGCGAAAACTTAATAAAATTTAAATGATATAGAAATAAATATTATGCATTTTTAATCAAAACTTTGACTAGATTTTAAGACATTTAAAAATAAGATCTAAATTTTAAACTCAATTCAAATAGATACAGTACTATATGATATTATTAAATATGAAATAGAAAATATATAACATTATATAGTGCTATATTTTGGGACGCCATTTACAGCAAGTGTAATAGTTTACAGGGGCACACAGAGCTTGACAGTAAGCGCGATAGATTAATTATTTATTATTTTCAAACGAAATTTTAAATACTTTATTTTTTTCGCTCTGGTACAAAGCAAACCACGGCGTTGAGTTCAGCCACCCAACATGCCAAGCTTCTTATTCAGCGGAGGAACCAAGTGTCTTTACACCAGGTTCCCAAGTTCCCTCTGCTTTTGCAACGTGAAGCTCTATTAAAAGACCTGCACTTAAAAATATATAATCTTAAAACATTACTTTTAATTATAAAGAGAAAACTGACGGTAAAATCTTTTTTTTTTTTGTCTTTTAGTTTACTTTGTTTGTTTAACTTTTCAAGTTGCAAGTACGTTACACAAAATAAACACCATATAACGTAAGTATCTATGGCATTCCCATAATTAAGTAACTAAGTCAGTTCCATAAATTAAAAGAACATAATCTGTACAATACATGATAAATATTTCCTTCTCATTAACTTAAAGCTGTGAAAAACTTATTCTCCCAGCGCTAACACGCCAACACCACTATGATGCCCGAATAATACTATAGAGTCGCTATTAAAAACACTCGTCTCTGTTCTTTATAGCATTGGACACAGTTGACAATTGGGAAATGAAATAAAAATTCAATTTTAAAATATTAAAGTTCCATTTGACAGCGTGTGTGTGACGAAACAGAGAGGGTCCTAACCCCTTCTTATGCAATCTGTGTATTAAGTTATGGCGGCGGTCTTCCTCGATCTTATATATTAAGTAAATTAATTTATTACAGCTATTTTAATTAATAAATGTCGTCGTGTTGCTTTTAGGATCTGCCCATGAGATTGGAATGGTAGACGATCAAAATCAAGTTAAAGTTTGGGCTAAAAAGCATTAATCTTTTTGATTTCACTGTAAACTATACTATAAATATGTAATTATTGTATAGTCTAAATCATTTGTTTTTTTTCTTTGTATTTTTCAGTTTTTTTTTAGCTTTAACTTGTATTAAAAGATTTTCACTTTCTACTTTACAAGCTAGGTGGTGAATCGCAACACCATGTTTTTTTTATATGGAGCAGAAATATAGAAATATATAATGTTTCTTTTTATTCAAAGAACAATTTTATAGCAAATTGGCTTTCATTTAAAAATAATTGCCATAAAGGGTAGGTCTAGTTTATATTTGCAAGATTTTTTAATATTCGCTAATTGTGTTATAAAAATAATTATTTAATATCATAACGAACGAAAAAAGCTTAAACATTTTAATTCCACCCTTTTTTTTCAGCTTCAGGCTGTATCCCGCATATGGTAGGACCACTTTCCGCCAAATTTGAGGTATTAAGTGTCGAGTGGCGAAACTTAACGCCGCGCTTTGTCTTGTTGCTAGAGCAAAGCAATGAAAATATAAAATATTACATTTCCCCGAATAGTGATTATCCCTGCAACCTGTCAGTTACAGTCACACGCTTATGGCCCTACTCCTTTATCAACATGCTTACTGAAAACCTAATATTATCTTTATTTCAGTTACTGCAAAATTGATGATGTTCACATTTCTTAGAAAATTATCGATAGGGAACTATAAGGTCAATTCTACCAACTACTGTGATGAATTTTTAAGCTCGAGAACTATCTTAGGTTACCGCTGTCAAACTTCTATTGGCAAAAATATCTTTAATTAATATTGGCGTACAGTTCTGGTCCTTGAAATAAGTTTGTAGTGAATATTTTGACGTGCTATATATTTTTTCAATATAGGAAGTGCCTATTTAGCTACCCGTCGGCACGCTTCATAAACAAAGTAACTATATGAAGTTTATTGTAGTTTGGATAGGTTTCATTTGGTTCAACTTGTGCTGTAAGCATAGAAGAGAATATAGGAATTAGTACCTTAAAAAGTGACCAGGAACGGAGTGTTTCCAAGTGTTTCCGAGTTCCCTGTTCTTAAGTTCCCTTTTCCCTGCCATGTGCGAGATACAACGTGAAACCGAAAAAAAAAAATGGATATATATTTTATTGTCTTAAAACAAACATATTATGTCTATCTTTTAGTTAACGAAAGCACTTTAAATTATTTGTTTCTGTTTAATTCAGGCCCCTACTAATAAACAACCACATCACAAATAAAAATCATTTAATTTTCACACGAGCGTAAACCGATTGAATCGAGTAATTTACGAGTTAAATCAAAAAATATGTCTTTTCTATACCCTTCGTCACAGATGGCTGCACAATAATATAGCCCCTGAAGGGGTCGCAATTTTATAAACTTTGAATAAGCCTTTAAAAGTAGTCGTATTGCTGTGTGTATCACCCGGTCTCCCCCAGAGGGGTTCAAGAGGTTTACAAATGCGTTTAGTTAAAACTGAAGACCGCGTTTAAGGGAAAAGTTCTTCTTTTTGGTTTTTTGTTTTTGTTCACATTTTTTTCTTAAGTATTGTTCTATGTAAACTGTTTTTATTGACGTTTGTAATACACACATCAAACAGACACCATCAAATACTGTTGTCAAATGTATTTAGAAAACACAAAAGATTTTTCCGAGAGACTGGCATATTAGGATCTGACATATTAGTTCTTATTGTCAGTAAACTTGAGGTAAAACTATATTATAATTGAATCGGAAGCAGGAAACAATAAAAATATACCAATAATAAATCATTGTAATTTATTTGACAAGGAGAATGATTAAGCGTTAACTGTTCAGTAAAATTATGTTGATGATTAAAATATTAAGTATCGAACTATTTTGTTATGAAAACGAATCTAAATTATGTATAGGAATATCATCTAAGAGTAATTCATAAAACAACAAGGCAACATTACAGGCAGTAGTGGTCTAATGAGACAATTTCACTATAAGCTTGTCGTTATTTTTATTCATTATATAAATATAAGATTACATTTTTCGTATTCTTTTTATTTGTACTGTAAGTGTAAGTACTTACAGTTCATGCAAAATTAACTTAATTAAACACAAATAAATTTTTTCATAGATAATTTAACAAAATGGATACATCTGCAAAGTCTTGTAAGTTTTGATTGCTTTAACTCAGAAGCTTGATTTTTTCAGTATTTTAAGAGGCCGTTGACCTGCATATTTAATATTAATATAAACTTGATGCTATCATGCGATCTCAAGATAAATGATTTTAATAGACAGACAGACCAACAACTTGTAAGTGATGGGTTTCATTTTTTCACTTAAGTTCCGGCACCTTAAAAATACATTTAATACAACAACTTACAAATACACATTAATAAAAAATAGTGGGCATATATTTTCGGGTCACTACATATGTAGTTTTTCTATCCAGTACGAAATACGAATATAAAAAATGGAGACACTAGGATCTCTAACAACATACAGATACTGTGTGTAATTCAAAAGCTATATAAACATATCTAATGAAATGTTATATCAACACTATCATGATACAACATAAACGTATCTGAAAGTTTTTGTAGCGGTCAGTCTTGTTATAAATTTTTATCCTAGCACCACATATTTCCCAAGGCACAATATGAGTGGGTAATTTGGTGTGCTGTACGTGACCTCGCTGCGTATCATCGCCGTAGGCTTCATGCCGCAAACTACCACTTCTATATCATCAATATAGATATTGTAATGTACAGAAATACCACTTTGTGATCACTTATGATTATTTTAAATGATACATACCATTTTAAAATTTGTTAGTAATACGAAAGTGGCAATTTTATATAATTATATTTAATTTAGTGTCAGTTTATATATTTAATTAAGTATATTTAATTTAGGGTATAAGTATAATATAGAAACATTTTTTTCTATTTAAAAATGTCGAGTACAAGTCTTCAATTATTAAAAAAATGTGGTAAATTATTTTTTTAAAACAAATTACAACGATAATATCTTTAAATTATATAAATATCAGATAGGTATATTTAGTCTAAATTTACCTTTATACCCAATTTTTTTCAATTTATATTTCAGCCATTCTATAGTCTTCAAAGATCTATAATGATATGTTGGTTATTCCACCCGCGTATACGCTTCCCGCCCTTTGCGCCGATGGCTTCTGTCATCATCGTCACTTATTGCACACATTATACTGACCACACCTAGTACTGATTACAATTGTGAATTGTGAAAGAGCTTTTTTTGTTTACATGTATAGAATTTTATGTATTATTCATACGTATATAATTGTCATCTACAACCAGAAACAACACAAGTAGATTTTGTAAATATGGTGAGCTATTTCTTCGTAAGCGGTGATACAAAATTAAATACTTAAAAAATATTAATATGTTGTCGCACTTTTCATCGATACATTTCGTTAATTTAAAATTTAATTTATTAGGGATTTGAATCCACGAAAGAGGAAAGTTTTTTCCTATTACAGACATTTTAAAATGTACCATAAAGCAGTACAGTACTCATCTCTATTTAGTCACGTTTATGTAAAGTTTTATATCATTTGTCATCCACATCAGTCATCCACAATTTACAACACACTAAATAAGTACTCCCGACTACACGTGAGGATAATATAATTTTACGATTCTTCTATTTTTATTAGTTATCGTAAATATAAATTAGTATTTTGATTTATTATCGGCAGACCCGGTAGTTCAGTGGAGTAAAAGCCACTTACACTGTATGATTAAAGAAATGCCAAAAGTTAGATGCATTTTGGACAGGAAAGACCAGTATTCGACCAGTAATATCGAAATTAACCTAACCACTACAATAAGCTATAGGTAATATTTTATATATAATATATTATAATAGATTTATATTTTATTAATTAAATAAGTTTTATAATTTCATTATGTTATGAATATTATGTTTACGAAAAATGGAACATTGGCCTAACCCAACCTTTATTTTTCTTAAGAATAAGGTTTTCCACTGAATGGTGGGCCCAAAGTATTCGTAGAAAATATGGACTTATATCACTTTACATAACAAAATGAAATTTCAAAATATCGCGTTCATTCCTAGTAGGATTTTATAAATAATTAACAATCGATACCATCTGTCAGTGTCATGGCTTAACGTAAACCACTAGTATTCTATCGGGATATGTTTATTTTCCTGAAAGGAGTAAAATGAAAAGTAGACAAGGGTCCGATAAATAAACGAAGGCATTGATATAGCACGGGGATTCCACGGCTGGGGAGCCATCTCTCAAACCACCCTCCGATCCTGAATTATTTCGCAATAACACACTTGTTAGACGTTTTCTCGAGTGATACGTTTTATGATTTACTTGAACTTTTATTGGCTCTTAAAGGAAGTATATGATTTATACCATATAATATGCCGATTGTCGCTTATTTTCTTCGCGTTCGGTCGTAAGTTATATAGATTTGGGCATTCTAAATTATTTCCTATGTGAGTGAGTTATGCTTAGAAAATAAGTAAAGATATCCTCGTATGCTTAGAAAGTGCTAATATTAAATAAATAATTGGTTTTTAATATTTACATTGTAAAATAAAACAAATGTTAAAAGTTATGCGTAAAGCTACACTTCGATTTTGTGCTCGAATCTCTTTTAAAAATAATTGAAATTATTTTACGTATATACACATTCTTTCTCCAATTTTTGATTTTATACGGATATTTTGTTTTTTCACCGTCGTGCGCCATCAAAAATTAATAGCAAACTTCAATAATAAGTCATTGAGTCGATGTCTATTTCACCGTTTCGTGTTCCACACACCAACCTCGATGCATATCTGCATGAAACGATCGGAAATTATACGATTCGAACATTAAACTCCGGTACAGTGGTTTATTGACGTCACTTCCGCCGCAATAAAGTTGACTTGTCTCCAAAATGCATAATTTGTACAACAGTCACGCTCCTTATACTACTAAACGGTGTCTTCGGGAACACATTTCACACTAAACTCGCTAGCGATGCTAGATAAACCAATGTTTTATACTGGGCCATCAAATTATTGCCATTTTAATATGCCTATCCAACATGCGAGTAACAACTAGAAAAGCATATGGCGGTAACCTTTAAAATTTCAAAGGAAATTAATTAGATGAATATACGGGGGCCATTACCGAGTTGATGTTTGACGCTTGATTAATCCCGGCGGTGAACTGACCTATTAGGCGTTATCGGCAGATCTTATCGATTCAAAGGGCCGCTACGAAATGCCAAGATTCCGAAGATTCTATAGAAAAACAATGACGCAAGGGGTGTCACGTCTTCCGGTGGTTCTATCAAAAAATTTATTTGAACATTCCTGGCGATCTCGCGTTTGTCCCGTCGGCATTTAATTTATCTATCCGAAATGCCGTTATAGCTGCCACGATACGCACTTCCGCTATGTCGATGATTTATAGACGCTTAAAGCATTTGTGGCTTCTGTTGTCCTCTATTGTCCGAGAATCGCGAAATGGACGAGGAGGATCGCGAGTGAAATATGGCGGGGGTCCGATCACTTTTGATTTTATCTTGCCATGTGAACATACGGATTTTTTATCCGATTATCCTTTTTGTAGATTATTGTTTGGCCTTTTATTGCATCCCCCCTATTCTTTAGTGCGCATAGTGAGGCTGCTTAGCTATTATGTATTATATGACAAATGTAAGTAATATGTTTTAATTTAGATAAATAAGGATATATAGTGTGATTTTGACACCTTTTATCTCTTTTTATGGGAAGAGAGATTAATTTTATTTATTTCGTAGATAAGTTCTTTAATATTTCGATATTTGACTGAAACGAAAATTAATTCAATAGCAATAATAGTATCTTTATACATAATATTTATTTTTTAATAACAAATATATATTGATTAGAGCACCGATAGCACTTCACAGGAAATAGAAACCGTTCTAACGACAGGTGTATGAAAATATTTCAGTAATAGTTGAATAAATTTATTTAAAATAGTTATGCAGATTAGCCATGGAGGAAATGTAAGGGAATGTAACATGGGAGGATAGTAGTTACCTCTACTTTGATAGATAATTTATATATGGATTCGATATATTTTTTCACCAAAATATATAGCAGCTGATACAGTGTTTTACATGTGATCAGTTAAAGTTTTGGAATGTTATTGTTGATTATAATGAAATTCCGCTACGACTTCGACATAATAATGCCTTAAAAATCGATGATCACCCGCACGCACGAAATACCCTGAGTTATTGTCACGTTCTGCCTAATCCGAAGAAGCTGCTCGCGAGAAAGCGGAAGCGAACAGATAGAGAAACACAATAAGCCTAAGCTTTCACGTTATTAGTCATAATTAATCTCGGCAATTAAAATTCAAATAAATGATAACTTATCGAAAAATATAATTTTTCAATTAACTATACAAATATAAATAATTTTAAATGACTACTTCTTTATGACGTTGTCACGTTAAAATATCATGCGTAAGCCGACTTTACAGACAATATTATTTTTTTCACTTCTTCGCTAGTAACAAGACAAAGTGTAGCTTTCATTTTCACTACTCAACACGCATGCATCAAATTCGGCTGAGAGTGACATATCTTAATGGTAACGGATTTTTTTAATACTAGGTTACTAAGTTCTTACTGCCATCTTCAGGACACAGCGTAAAGCTGAAAAAATACCCATTATTTTGAAATTATGATTAGATTAACATTCACATGTCATATTATAATAATTTTATTTGTTAATTTTTCAACTCCGTTACTTTCTATAATACATAATTAAGTATTTCCATTTTATATCAAATCGATAGTTTGAATGTAAACAAGCATTTCGAAATAATTTCCTCCATTTAAATAAATAATCGGTTTTCAAGTGCAGACGGCAGCTGACGCATTTCATACCGCGTCACCACTACAAGCGTTAAATAATGACAAATATGTGGAATTTCCTATTGCATATCGGAGATCGCAAGGACCGGTATTCACTTGAGTGCATGGCAGTAATATACAATGATATTCTACTAATATAAAGCGGCCGCAGAACAATGAAGTATGCGGCTTCGGATCTAGTTTTATATGAGTATTTGTTTTGCTTTATTTTAGAATTATTTTTTAAAGAAACAAAGCGTGTTCTATAAATTATTGTATGGAATTATAGTACGCAACAAAACATTTTAAAAATTGGATTGTTATTTGATTTTTTTATTTCCTCGCTCTGGTAACACGCGGCTTTAGGTTCCACCAATCAACACTCAATGATTAAAAGCGGGAAGTGGGCAAGAAAAGAAGTAAAAGACAAAGGGAACGGATGTCTTAAATCTTATCTGTAAGCTCCCAAGTACCTAACCTGCTAGGAAAGCGACACAGCAAGAAGCTGAAAAAAAATATATTAATAGAAATCGTCATCAAACACAAATAACAATTAACACGCAAAATTTACACTTAAGTACTTTTAGTTTATAAAGCTTTTTGTTTCTGACCTAAAAACCTATTTAAAATTATCATAATAATGTTTCATATACTGTTATTAAATTTCCAATTCTCACGTACTAGCTGTCAGCACTTCTATGACTCCGTCAACAAGTAATAACTTAGTAAAACGTTCATTAACAACTCCTTATGAGAAACAAGTGTTTATAATTGTTAAGGTCAGTAAAAAACATTCAATATAATTTTTTTGACATTGTCAGAACGTTCTTTTATTTTTTTTGTTTGTTCAAATTGTTCAAACTCTTGAAATATATGTATGTTCGGATGATGAAAAGGAATAGAAGCCTGTCGTGGCGCGGGGGCACAAGTGTGTAACTGTAAACGCGACAGGTTGGCGGTTCGGTCCCCACAAAATGAAATATTAAATATTTTGAAGTAAAATATATTTTCATTTCTTCACTCTGGTGACAAGGCAAAGTGTGGCCACTCAAAGCACACTAGGTTCACTCAGATTACCCTGTGATTCATTTGAATACACTGCGAGAGATTATATTTTCATTTAATTCAGTCATCAGTTTTGGAATATATAATGTATTCTATATATTTTGTAAGAAAGAAGGCCTCTTGTTATGAATATGTAATTCTATATATTTTTTTTAGAAAGAAGGCCTCTTGTTATGAAATAATATCCTTTACCACACGTACATATATATATTTTTTATATGACATACATTTTAGGAGAAACTGGAAATCTTATAGAAAGATATCGTATGTTGATGGCAAATTACTCATAGTTGTGAAAATTTAATTTATAATAAATACAACTTTAATATACATAATGCACAATCTGAATTTTCAACAAAGTCCGACAAACCACACATTTCATGTACACTTAATTGCGCACTCTTGTCATCACGTTTCGGGGACGACACGTCCTTCGGAAAGATTGATTAAAAAGGAGCAGTCTTAAAATTGTAAAATATATCAAAACATTATTAAAAATATGTGTTGTATCGCACTACAATTTTAATATTAACTAAATTAACCTAAATAAAAATATTTTTGATATCGAAGCTATGTATGTATTTGCCTAGAGAAAACGTTGAATGGACGTCACTTATGGGAAAGATTTTGGGAAGAAATTAAATATGTACCTTATATTCTATTTCTTGCAAGAGATCTTTGTAAGCCTCAATGGCAACACATATATCGTATGTATCTTCTAACTGCTTTCCATTAGCTGAAATGGCTATGAAAGTTAAAACTAATCTTTGCAAGAAGCGCGGTGCATTTTATTTAAAATACAGGACAGTAGTATATGGGAGGCGAGCGAACCTAGTGACACTTCGATCCTAACATTCTACATTTTTTTACATACAAGTATTGAATGGTGGAAATCGACGCCGCTCTTCGCCTTAGGGTAAAAAACAAACGACGGTGTTGAGTTCCGCCATAAGACACGTAACACAATTAGCTCATGACAATTTTTTTGACTTATGTCATAACAATTGTAGAAAGCTATATTAGAAAAATACTGCCTATTTTAAATGACGTGGGACAGTTAAATCTAAACTCTAAATTCTGAAATAGAACTACATAATTCAAATAAAACATTTTCACTTTTCTGCTGTAGAGTTTTTAGACTTCAATTTAGAATCGCCACTAACATCGGACCACTAACATGGCATTTTGTTTTGAAGTAAACTATATTTAATTTTCCATTTTATACATAAAATATCCAATTATTTTGCTTTTCTGTTAAAAAGGAATTAACATTTATCAAATAATGCATTCATTATTTGGTTACAAACCCATATCCAATTTAGTATTATTGAGCCTTACCGAAAAACAAATGTAAATTGGAGACCGAAGTTCTTAGCTAAGTACATCGCCAAGATCAGCAATAAAAGGGGAACCAAACCCATCCAGTGCCAATTAAATACGCAAACATCCTGTAAGGCCAGATCATCGTATCGATACAAGGATCAACCTTACACTCACACCGAATAAATTAAATAAAAACCATATATAAAATAAATTAGACATTGTTACCGACGCGACGGTTGCAGTTATCTTATTAACTTCAAGAAAACCGTTTAAAGGAAGTGATGATTGAACTTTTATTTGCAGATTTTTGCTTATTGTCGTTGCTCGTAATAGAACTTAGTTAAGCTTTCATAATTATATATCTATTAAATGTATTGTGTCTTGTATTGCAATGATAATTTAGTGTCAATATATTCCGTTTTTTATTTTAAACCTGTATTCGAGATATTGCGTGTCCAGAGAAGAAAGTCAACGTAGTGTTTTGTCTTAACAGAGCGGGATTCTTTGTATTAATCTAAATATCTGTTAATAAGAAAGGTACCGTGTTTGGCATTTATTTTACAGTTCTTAAAGGTGTGACTTGTAAAGAATATTTACATAGCAGTTACAACCACAAAATATAGTGTAATTTTTTTGATTACGTTAAAAGAAGATGTTGTTTTAAGGTCACATTAGACAAATAAAAATAACTACCATCATGTTTTTTCCGCATAAGCAAGATATGCAGAGAGAATTGTGTTGATTCTCCGTCCTCCACAAAGATAAAAGTTATGATTAACACATGTAAATGTTTATAAATTTTAATTAAGTAAATTTATGGAACAGTTTCTAAGCACATTTTTTCGTATTAAAACTATGCTTAAATATTAGTGTAAAGTTATTACTATATTGGTTGCTTAATATTATTTTTACGTCACTTTAAATAACAAAATAATTTTAAACATGCCCTATAAAATATTTAATAATTATTATGCTGAGGTAAAATGCATTACCATGTGTTTGTTTTACAGTTACAGCATAACTAAAATAAAAAAATAAAGTAAATGAAATTGAATGAGAAGAAGATAACGCATTGACATCTTTTTTAAATATTAGATCTAAATTCCTGCTAAAAATTAATGTTACTATTAAGATATTTTAAATTTATATAAATGGATAGACACTAAGAAAAAGATTTTTTTTTCATAACCAAACTGTTAAAACAGAACATAACCTTTTTATACGTCATGTTACCTGTAACGTAAGCTCTATTACTATTTTTGGAGATAATTCACCAAATTTTATTGTGCTTTATAAGAAAATTAAAAGTTTAGATGTATAAAATAAATAAAACACTATTAATTTACCGTAATATCTCATGAATTTATTGGACGCTATTATTAAATTACATATTAAATATAAATAATCCAATCTTACTTATTATATTTAACCCACCACTGAACACGCAATACTCTACCACATTTTTAGCAAAGAAGAGAAAAATATGTACTTTTAATCATAATTGAAATGAAAAAATAAAATTTAGAAGTACTTATATTGGTGATAGTTCTACAGGATTTTTTAAAATAAATACTACCTTACCATAAAATATATTTTCAGTACTTTATCAAACAAACGAAAAAGAAGTTGCTATTACGGTCAAAAAACAATAAGTAATACCTTAACTTGCTTAACTTTTTAAAATCTAGCTGGAGAATTTATATTCGTTCTAATGTTTCAATACCTACCCATCTTTAAATAAAATTACAAGAAAAAAATATATTATGTTTAATATCATCACAGCCTATGTGATTTAATTTTCCGTTTGCAATTAAAGATAATTATATTTATAGCAGTATGGCTTGTCGTGGCAAAAGTCACGAGGGTGGACTGTAAACGCGACAGGTTGTGAGTTCGATCTCCACTTGAGGAAATGAGATATTGAATAATTACTATTGAAATATTTTAAGTTTTCATTTCTTCGCTCAAGTTCGGGTATGTATTATGCATTTTAAGTCATTTACAATTTTCTTAATTATTATGTAATTTGAGTAAAATACAAACGCCAATTTAGGTTTTCAAATGATTTTCGGATTTTTTTATTTACCTATGCCATAATCTTATAAAAAAAATATGGTGCGAACCTACATTATAAACTAAAATTATTCACATCGATCATCGAAAAAAAAATTAAAACTTTAGTTTGAACTTAAGTCTATCTTCAGACTCAAGACCTTGAATATTTTACTTCAAAAGTTTACAGTCTAGTTCAACTTTAAAAGTTGAGGACAATTGTCTTTTTCTTAGGTAAGTTTAAAGATATTATATCTTAAACAAAATGTAAACTTACATCGCGACACAAAATTAACATTCTTAAAATTTGGACCAGTTTCGTGATGGTCAAAGTATGATATGAAGTGACTTAAGCATTGTTGTCTTATTTCTGGTGCAAAGTGACCAAAAAACATTTTGACAATGTTCCAACAAACAAGGGCTTGACACGCAAAGCCGACACTGGTTTTAGCTTGTAATTAAATCTCAAACAATTCTACATAATTAACTTAATTCAGGTTCCTTGAGTAATACGATAGTATTTAGTAGGTATATTTTTGTTTCAATGTGACAAATGTTTTTGTAATGAGCCTGTAAATGTATTTTTGTTGAAAGAAAAGTACAGTATTATTTAATGAAATATTAAGACAGACATATGCACAATTATGAATACAAATATGAAATTTTATAAAAATTTATAATTTTGTATGATTTTTACGTACGTACATAGAAAACCGGAAATATAAAATTACTTTATTTTCCTTTTTATCTTTATAATAGAATTATAAACAAAAGTTTATTATACTTATATGTTATATTATTATATTATTAATTGTATTATATATTATTAATTTTCATTTAAACAAGGCTTATCATTATTGAAAAATACAAACTCTTTTATTTGTTTTGAACAAAAAAATAATGGCATAAAATAAGTCTGATTTATGTGAAGGAATATATCGAAACTAAACTTACTTATAGCATGGTAAAATATAAAATATTGCCATTAAAAATATATCTATAGGATTATATTATAACAAGGTATATGTCCTAAATATTTCTTGTATTACTTGCCAAAATCTCACAAGGAGTGGCTGAGTTTTGTGTTTTGACGCTGCAGAATGCGTAAGACAATGATAGTACAAATAGAGCATTGTCACGCGAGGGTTAATCAACGATCGTTGCTTTATTTATGGACCTACGATAGCAAGGCAGGTTTTTATTGGGCCATAATTCATAGTAAATTATATAGATAATGATTCATGCAAATTTAATTGAATAATGTTATTGTGTGCAAACAGCTGTTTGTTTGATTCTGTTTCTTTTTTTGTTGTTATAATATAACTGTTTTTGCTTATAATTTAATATGTAAATTAAGTTTTTACTACATGCTTTAATTAATAATTTCAATAACTTTTTATTTAAATAAAATTATCCCTTTTTCAGCTACATGAATAAAAATGTTTTGCGGCACAAGCGCTGCCTGTAGCCGACAGGTTCTGCGTTCGATCCCCAGTCGAGGAAATGAAATATTTAATATTTTCAATTTAAATATTTATTGTTTTTACTTCTTCACTCTGGTAATAAGGCAAAGCGCGGCGTTGAGTTCCGCCACTCAACACGCAATGCCTCAAATTCGGCGGAA
>JAXGGP010000028.1:7883599-7901243 GCA_035584415.1 Eueides aliphera
CCACTCAACACGCAATGCCTCAAATTCGGCGGAAAGCGGGGAACGGAAAGTGGAACGCGGTGTCTTAACACCAGGTTTCCGGGTTTCCTCTGCCTACCCTGCCTTGTGCTGGATACAGCGTGAAGCTAAGTAAGGGTACTAATTACTGGTTTTATTGATGGTTTAAAGGGCTTAACTTTAGACGTTACGATTACAGTAGTTGTTAAGCAGTGTGCTGTAAAATATGAATTTTGTTATCTTTTGTTGTTAAATATATTTTTTATAACAGTTTTATAAATAAATCATGCATATAGCAATAAAAATTGAGTGAAATGATTAAGTTTCACAAAAAATAGTTTTAAAAATGATATAACATAGATAAAACTATAAAATAATATTAGAAATTAACCTTAAAACTTGGTTGTCTCGATATCTTTGCATAGATATTTAATTCCCAAAAGTGATTAGACAGCCGATTATTATATAAAATAAAAATACTATATTATAAATGATTGCTGATTGGTCGATGTACAAACAGACACAGGTTATAGCCGAGTGCATCTTCAAATATTTTTACTTCATTTAGCGAATCCGGCCGGTCCGTAAATCCACTGTTTACGAGATACTGTATTTGTATTTCATGATGTACTCGTATGTAGTATGTTCTATTTAATTACGTAAAATTATTAAAACGTAATTATGTAAAATTATTATACCGCTAGCAAATAGCAGTGACTTTTTTTTATAGCTACAATATTTGACGACATAAAAAATTTGTCACATACTCATTTGAGCACAATTCTTGTTGAAAAAAAATTTGGATGAGGAATTTCAAAGACATCCTCACTTTGCCTTACTTCATTTTTCGTTTTGTTAACCTATTAAATCTCTAATACAATAAATACACTCATCAGTACATTGTGAATTATTTGTGATTATATAAAATATTTCCTATAGATAATAATTAAGCTTATTGTATAGAAATATTCGTTTATGAAAAACTATTTTAGAATGTACACAAATTTGGTGTTAATTTTTTGTTTATTTACGTTTTCTAAAGAAAATCCTAGCTAAATTTATCCTAGAACGCGATCATAATATATTTATGATGATAATATATATAAGAAGAAACATATTTTTCACTGATAAATGTAAAAAATCATAGTAAATCTACAAGTTAATGTACTTTACATAACCTATAACCATCCGTTTAATTGACTAAAAAGTATTAAAAGTTTATTCAATTTACATGAAACGATCTTAGATGAAAAAATAACGTCTTTATTATGACGGGATGCTGTACATTCACTGAGAGCTGAGTACTGGTTACTTACGTATAGCGTAGCATCCTGGTATTCTTGATATCTTGTGAACTAAATGCTGGTTACTCGTTCCTCCCACTGCGGGCCTGGCTACTATTGGCTATCGAAATATGACGCCGCCTCCACTCCTGCACACGTTTTATTACAACTCCATCGATTCAATAAACAAGTCTTAAAGTCCATTGTTCACCATTACGTCCGTCGTAGATTAGAAAAATCATCCCATTAAATATGGCTCTCTGTATTTAATTACGTATTTGATCGTTCTAAACTAAGCTCCCTAAGTGGAAGCTACAGGAGTCGCCGATGGCTGGGTATTAGCGTTTAAAAGTCGGATCAGTTGTAAGGTGTGAAGGGGGAATGCAAGCGTGGCCTAACGCCCGCGCTTCAGCAAAAAGTCGCAGTCAAAGCGACGACATAGAATTAAAGGGAATAACAAAAATCACTCATTGTTCTCATAAAATAAATGTGCCCGGACTTGAATGTATGGCTTTTTGTGGAAATATTCTCATACTCTTAATGGTCTGATGTGGCGCCTTCTAATGTATTTCTTTTTGCATCGTCGCTAGTTTCTTTTTATTTTGTTTTGGATGTAAATTAAACAGTTTAGTCGGCATTGTTTTCAAAGACGGAAAGGACTTTCCATTGGATTCTTTATTCTTGGTATTTATTTGACTTTAGTATCAATTCGTGGTCTCAGTCGGTGGCGGGTGAGTTTTAATTGGTCAGAACTACTATAATTTGACGTTATTCGATATGAATGTGTTTTTTTTAAAAGTAACTAGAAACTATTAAAAAAATTAGAAATATTTAAAATTAGCTAAATAGCTGCTTATTTTCTATTGGTTAATTATTTCAAATCGCTATCTTACGAATATAATAATATTGAAAAAAAAAAAATTTAGGAAAATAGTGATATTTTAAAGAGATTTTGTCTCAATACCGCAGTCAACTATTTTTTCTATTTTTTTCTACACATTTCGTGTATTCCACGCCTTAAGTGCTTATTTCGTCGGAAGAAATTCACTAACAGCATGTGGTAAATAAAAAAATAAATTATATATAAATGATTAACTGCAATAGAAATCTTATAACTAGGATATCTACAAGTTCAGTTATTTGGCTATGACAAGTTCCTATTAATTAATTTAAAAAACAAACAAAATTAAAAAAATATAACTATTGTTATAAAATTTAACACCTTGACGTATCATTTGGGATGAGTTACTTACGCACGCTCGAAACGCTATACAACTTGACACATAAGCACTCTAGTTTAAACAACATTGGTGATCCCATTTTTTTTTCTATTACAACTATTAACGAATATTTACATTAAACCTGTCTTTGAGATTCAAATGTGTTGAGTAGCAGAAAGTCGCGCTATATCTTGTTGCCAGAGCGAAGAAACGAAAACACTACTGAATACTTCATTGGAAAATATCAAATACTTAATTTCCTCAAGTATGGATCGAATTTATAACCTATCGTACTTACGGCCATACGCTTGTGCATCTGTACCATGACAGGCCTCAATAAAAAAATGTTACAATCATTTTCATGATGAAACAATCGGGCAAAATGAAAATTGATACCAAGCTCACAAATACTGACGTTGACTTTCGCGACTTTAAATAAAAATTCCGAATCCCTTATGCATGAGAATTCATTTGCTTGTGATGTGGGAATATAAATAATAAGACGGTCGTGATTCTCGCGGTAATGGAGGCTGGAGGCTGGAGGCTGGAGCTAATCAAGATCTTCCTTACCTTTTTATTGGTTAGAGTACATCTCATTTATTGTCATTCGCTTTCCACGTGAACATTTTACGGTTGACTCTGTATAGGAACTTCGACTATTGTAACATTGCAATTATTCCACTCTATAGAGAATAAATCATGCACTATTTTTCGGTTTAATTTTGCATAAAATTGTGAAGGAAACGTAAATGCTGTTGTAAAAGGTAACTACTCTAGACAGAGGAAACTTGGAAACTTAGTTAAGACACTCCGTTCAGTTCCCCACTTTCCGACGAATTCAAGGTATCACATGTTTACTGGCGGAACTCAACGCCGCAACATATAAAAGGATTATCTAATTATTTTCTGTAAATAATAAATGTTCTATCTAACTAAGGGGAACTTGGAGAACTTCAGATTGGTATATTAATTATGATTCTGTAGAAATTGAGGCCGTAAAGGTTTATCGTGGAAAATACTCTTAACGTTGGAAAATACTCCTAAATTGTTTTCCCGGAAAAATAAGTATAAAATGTTTTTATTTCTAATAGCCCCACATTTTTTTTTGTAATAAATTTGAGAAAAGGATTAAAATCCTTTTACCATATCCTAATATCCATCATCCATCCATATCCTACCATATAAAAGATTCAGTCTTAAAACTAAACAAACACACATTTTATAAAATCTCTTTACGTTTTACAAAATTAAATTTCTTCATGAATATATTGCACACACGCTTCAATTAACATTTATATTCATATATAACTTATCAAATAATACTAATTAATAAAATTCAAAAAGAAGCAGATCTTGTAATCAAAAATTTAAATCACGTTTCATTCATAGGCCACACGCACTACCGCCTTATCTCCCGTAGATGAGTTTATCGGTAGAGACGGTTTGTAGAGAGCAGTCATACTGGGACGACTTAAGATTATTTTGGACCCGTTTTGGTATAATAATATTCATTAATGAATATACATATTGTTGCGTTTGTGATTGATTTCAGTCGGAATGGTTATTTATTCATTTATATAGGTCCTATTTGATAAGATCTGTCGTACGATCTAGTTTAACTCTTGCACTGATTAATTATAGAAGTAAAAATTTCCAATTTAAAAAAACAAAATTTTATTATATTATAATATGCTTTCAAACTTGTTCATCTATCAACCATGTAAATGCATCTTTTTAATGCTCTATAACAAATGTGCAATAGTAGAAAATATATTTTAAATATTTTCTGGTCTTAAATATGTGCTTACTAGCGAATTGCCCGCGGCTTCGCCCCTTCGAACTATATGATTATTTATTTAAAATATTGAATTGCGTTCCTGTACTTATATATGTATATAATTATAGAATTTAATGTGAAATGCAAATTTATGTGATTATTGATTTAGAAAATTCCAACCTATACTCGCGTCAAATACTTGTATTACATATAATTATTTTTGATTTATATATAATATTAGTTTCCTTTTACTCACACAATATATGCATGTAATGTTATGTTGCTATGAGCGGCTTGTAATTTATGGCGATCACTTTATTTTGTTACAATTTTAAAATATAAGATACCAATTTAATTTGTAAAACTATTTAATTACTTTAGCGTAAACCGGTTGAATAATCAAAACTACATACAAACCATGGTGGATTTCTTCATATTCTGATCGAAAGTATAATAAGCACATTGTTAGACACATTTGTTTTGGAAAATGAATATTGATAAAAATATTTATTTTAACATAATATCACATATTATGTCTTATACTTGTTTATTTATTTGTGGCAACGCCTTAGTTTTCTGGCTAGAAACAGACATTTCTACAACGATTGTGGCTTGCACGGAGGTTTAAAAACGAAAAAAGATAGTTGTCAATTGTCATTAATATACATAAAAAAATAGTAATATTTTCTGCTATTTTATATATTTTTTCACGTTTCACGTTGTATCCCGCACATAGCAGAGGAGTAGAGTGTGCAGAGGGAGGTTGGGAACCTAGTGTATAGACACTTCGTTCAGTTCCCCAATTTCCACCGATTTTAAAACATTACGTGTTGGGTGGCGAACATCAACGCCGCACTTTGCATTATTACCAGAGCAAAAAATGAACATATAAAATATTTTACTTTCTCTAGTGGGAATCGAGCCAACAACCTATCAGTCACACGCTTGTGCCCCTGCGCCTGCGACTCATAAACAGTATTGTTTTATTTATATATTTATACCATACATTTATAGTGATGAAACATGACATTTATAGTGATGAAATGTTTAATATATATCATATACAAATAAGGGAGCAGAAAGCTAAGCGAAATACGCAGATAAAACGAAACTGTCAGTTTTAACTTGAGATTATTAACCCTATTTATTTGATGAGTAGCACAAATTATTAGATCCTCGCGCCTTACTCTCGGTCAGTGCCCGTGCATCGCTCATGCATTTTAAGAAATTCTTAACACAAAAAGTGGGTTTTTTTTTCCAATTTTTAAGTAAAAAGTGTCGTTCTTGACGTTTGTTGTGTTTCTTATAGTCCTTTATAAATCTTGTATGACCCTAAATGATTAGTAATTATTTGTTTCAACAGATATTTTTTTGTCTAATGAAGAATATGAGAATATAATATTTTAATTTTTTTCGCATTTTCACAATCAAATGGAAGGGTGTGTGTGTATGGACTATACCCACTCACTTTGTACCTGTATTAAAGAAAATAATAAAGACAACAAATTTATCCCTTGAAGATATTCTTCGGCATAAGCTGTATAAAATTTTTAGTGGGTATATTTTGCCCTGTGCTGGTACTATTTATTAATATGGACTGATAGATTGATCGTCATTAGCATATTTGAATAAGAGTTTCTAATATAATTATACAATTTGTTGAGTGATTTTTCCTACCATTACGGTTTACACTGTGAGTATCAAGCTCAGTATGGCTTATACTTCAGTTTGTTCAGTTAGTAAATTGCCGTTCATATAAGTAGCTGGTGATGTTGAGTTGTTCTTTTCATCATAGATAATATCTGAGATGGACAAGAGCTGCAGTTATACGAGGCGGAAATTAAAAAGAGTATATCGACCCATTTCCTTAGATAGTGTACCAATTTGTGTGATTATTTTTTTATTTATTGTACACTATACCTTTCATTTTGGCTAAAGACGTTGACTTTGATTTTAGTTTTGTGCTTGATAAGGAAAACAATTTGTGTGAGCCTCGTCATCCCACTATCACAGAACAAAGACTGTCAGAATCTGATGATGATGGTATTTCGGCATCTACTGACAGATTCTGTGCTGGCTTTACCAAAAGTAATTAAAGATAGAGTATTATTTACGCAGAAGAGAATTGCGTTAGTATATGCTTGTATCATAATATATATATAATGTGTAATTAATTATAATTATTCCTTTAGCTTTACGTTAAACCTTACCATTTAATGCTGGATAAGTATGAAGCTTTCAATCCTGCTATAACAGTAAACAGCAACTGATCACTTCTTAACTACGCATGTCCACACACACACCATTCTATTTGGTATTTTTTTTAATAATTACAGACATAATTTAGGTTTTTTTATATTTGATTTTTTTCTGCCTTTTCAATAAAAAAATCGTGTAGATATTTGTAATAATTTCACGTTTAAGTTTGGGTTCCACTCAGAGGAAAAAACCCAAATTTTTTTACATTTAGCTTAATAAATAAATCTATTTAACTGATTATGTTCAGCAACGGTGGGTTCTATAACATAGGTGTGTTTTAAATGGGCGGTAATTTAAGAATAGAATGTTTTAGCTCTAGGTCCTCTTTTCCACAGACATATATATGTATGTCACGGTAAGTAAAATTGATGAAATATTCCATTTAGTACAAGTAAATATGACGCAGAATTTTATATCAATATTATTATTTTATCAGATACAAATTGTAAAGTTTCGAGAAATCAAGTGCTTAGGCGGTAAAAGTTTTCAGTAGGTACACACACAGCTATTACGGATATTTGGGTATTGGCGTGGCATTTTTTGTTTATTACCCTTTCAGCAATTTAATACTTGAGTGTCACGGCTCGCGTGCTAAGTGAAAGTTAGTCAGAATTTCGACTTGTTACCCTGATTTCATTTAGTATTTTTGTTTTCTTTAAGTTTCCATGCGAATCGTTATTGTGATTTATGCGAATGAGAGAACCCTACTTTGTTCTTTGTGTCTATCTGATGAACGTTTCTTATAAGCGTACGCAATAAAATCTAAGAATTTATTAACCTTAGTTTGAATGTGTTTTTTTTTTCATATTGAAATTCGTAATATATTCCAATTTTATGTTAAACTTTCATGTTAAAATTTATGTTTTTTTTAATGTCAGTAGTTAATTTAAATATAAATAATATAAGTATTAAACTTAGGCAAGCTATATTATAATTGTAAGTGATAAATCGGCTTGATTCTTTAAGCTTTTATAGCTTTTTCTCTATTAGCTTTATTCTTTGTCTTTAAAACCTAACTGATCAAAATAATCTCATTTTGTCTTGTATTCTGAGGAATGAGTCCAACAAACATTGTGACTATAAATTAGTAAGTAAGATGTAGTTTTTTTAGAATTATGTAAAAATGTAAAAACAAATTATTGTTATTATAATAATTGTGAGACGAGAACTAGTACATTATGTTTGGTTGAAATATTGTACCTATTTAAGAAAATTCGTATTTTTATTTTTACGCTAAGATAAGACAGTACGACGATAAGGTACGGAGTTGAGTTCCGCCACAAGTCTCTACTCTCTCAGTACTATTAATGTTTATAAGTTTAACTTGATAGTTAAGTTAGTATTACAATTTAATCACTAAAAGTATAGTAGAAACTTTTAGTTATCATTATGAAACACACATGCTATGTATGCTACAACAGCAACCTAATAATAAAATAAAAATTATACTGCTTTTGGCAGACAAAAATGAAACTGGTTCCTTCTGTATTATTCTCATTTTTAACACGCTTTTTTAGTATTAATATTATAATCTACTCAGTATGACCGAAAAGCGTGATGATAATACATAAAACGTTTTATAGTTACCACAAGTACATATTTCGATATACGAGTATATAGATCGTTCAGTTAAAACAACTAATCTAAGCGATCTGCCGAAATTCTCCCACGTAAACGGTCGGCTATTATAACGTCGAACATTCTTGCCGAAAGTGGTTGTAAAGTTTCTTGCATTTGCCATTTTATTACGCTGCCAACTTCCACTGTAATGCGGGAAAAAAATGTTAACAAAAAACAGGCGCCACCACCGAAAATCTTGAGGCGTACGGTGAACGAGAAGCTTTATCTAAATCTTTGTTCATTGTATTGTAGCTATAACCCATAAGTCATAAAGTTTACTTTCGGCTATCTCGCTTAGACTGATGGCAGCCATTGATCTTTAATTCAGCAGTCGGATGCTTATATTATCGTGTAGCGTATTTTTTACGTTTACCTTTTGTAGATTTGGTTTTGTGTTAAAATACACACCTAAGTATCATTAGCTATAAACACAGTTCTTTGTGTCTTCCAATGGAAGAAATAAGGGCAATAAAGTGGAGTGAGGTTCTGAACGGATATCGAAGTAGTGTGGAATAGGCTTGGGTTGATTTCTATTATTTTGAAAAATAATAATATTACTAGTTACATTTTAGGAATGGCTAATATTATTTTCGAAACGGGTTTTCTAATTCATAAGCAATTAGTAAATACTCACAACATAAGATTCATAAACATATATTAATAATTTTATTCATTACCTATAAAAAAGTCTTCCAATGCATTAATCATCCATATTTTTTGCACAAAAGACTGAGTCAGTATGATAAAATCCCTATAAAAAATAACAAAAAGCCCTTTCTATACATTTATATCTACAAAGCGGCTGCGCCTACGCATCCCTCTCCACTCCGGCGCCTTATTATGTTACCTTTGTTTTCAAATTTAATTGGCCCTCTCAGATAAGTTATCTTGATAATAAACGACGACCAATAAACCGGGATTCGGGTACAAGCGACTGTTAGAGATAAGACAGAATGACGTTTAGTAGTAGCGTACTTTCCTAGATAGTGGATGTAATTCATAGTTGTCTGCCTCCTTCGTTGCAACGCTCTATAGTAATATTTTGTTTGCTAATATGAAAAATGTGAGACATTGTAAATTTAGAGGAATAAAAATACTAGCAAAGAGATAGCTCGAGGAAAATAGGAGTTTGTAATAACGGAGTTTAATATATGTAATATAACATATTTTTTTGGAACGTATTATATATTGTGTAGATATTTCTACGTTCTGTTAAAACAAAGCAAAAAGCGTAAAAAGGAGTGTTATGATATACAACGTTCTCCTATTTCGCCTTTTTATGATAAAAAATAAACAGTAATAAAAGTATCACAATGCGGTTATTTTAAAAATAATTATAGATTGTTAGATAACATAAAATTCATAAACAGTAATATTAAGATAATATTTGAAGCAATTTACTATCTAAAGATTTTATGAATCGTGACGTCAATTTCACTACAATCACGTACTTTATTGTTTAATCTCAGCAGAGCGAACTTTCGCAGTTTTACATCATTTAGATTTTCTGTTAAATTATATAGACAATATTATTTATTTCTGCCTTGCAAGATTTAAAACTGCAAGTCATAATAATCAAACAAAAGCAAATTATAAATGCTTTACTCATAAACTATATAAGTATTACAAAATAGTACTTGGCCTCTATGGTTTTTTTTGTTGGATAAACATTACTTAGTAATCTTTTAAATATATATTAATTAACTCGTTGTTAAATCGTCTAAGACATTCTAAGAATTAGCTTTAGTAAATGATAATAAAAAATACACTTAAATAGAATTTAAAGTGTATTTAACAAAATATATAATACCACATACATGTGGTAAAATTACTTAGAATATGTATGGATCATTATTAGACATAATTAACTAGTTTTTACTTGCGACTTGACTCGCAAAGTCGAATGAAAGCGAGCGAGCTGTGTATGAGATATAAAACATTCTAAATGTAGTGTTCCAGATAAGCAACTGCAGGTACCTACAGTGGGTTACTATTAACATGCAACGTGACGCAAAGGCCTTAAGAAAATTAACGAGTAATTCTAAAAGTTAGCACGTGCAACCAAATTTTAGGCTTATAATATAAAAGTATATATATACTTACATATATATATTAAAGCTATTAGGTATATATATATTAAAGCTATTAGGTATATATGTATTAAAGCTATTAGGTATATATGTATTAAAGCTATTAGGTATATTAATTTTGTCGAATATAACACAATAATTCACTTATTACTAAGCAAAAGTAATTTCAGACGTACATCCTTAATTTAAAATCAGATCAGAAGTCGTCCTTGTACATTTTATTATTAACGTTCAATTGTTAACAGACACAATAACATTGACCTTATTCATCAAGAATACTTTGAACTTACCGTAAGTGAGTTTTACTCACTCCATTTGTTATTATCGAAGCTTTGTAATATTTTACATCGAATTTAATATCAAACCAAAACCTTCTTGCCCATATATACCCAATAAATTCTATCACGTCTGCACTGACCCTCAATCTGACTAAGAAGCAAGTAAAGGTAGGTGTGTAAGAAGGTGTTAAACTAAAGGTTATATATGTACTAATACTACTATATTAATTGAATATATAAAATTCATATATGCCCACAAAATAGCACAAGTTATAGAAATATTTATATGTTAAAATAAATAAGATAATAAAAGCAAATGAGTGTATTATTATAAAACGTGACAATATGGTAATAAGACTACATACAATAATTGGAACACTGTAATAAAGCTAATGAACTGTAAGAATATGACTAATGGGAAAACTACTTGATGGATTCCAATTCAGCAGGTAGTGGTTGTATAAATGTCTTTATTATAGCCACCTTCGTTACTTAAAATTATAATACAGATCATAGCAAAAGTTACGATCCCAGTCTCTAGTGGTGTTGTGATGTGATACTACCAAGAAAAAAACATAATTGCCGACGTAGGACTTTAGCCAAATTAAAACGCTCGACAAAGTCGATTTCTGATTTCTTTCAGCAAACAAATTAATTTTGTGGCTTGTTACTATTTCTGTGACTATGGACTGTGAGATTTTATATTTGTTTCCTCTCTATTCATATATACTAATTTTCCTAGTTTGTTTTAATCGAGATAAGATCCATAGAACTTTGATGATTTTAATATGATCTATAGTGATTTTAAAGCTCCTCACATTTGTGAGGAGCTTTAAAATCTTGGGTTTAAAATCTTGGGGTGTCATTATTTTAGCTGGTGTGATTTTGATTTTATTTTTTGAGCTTTGAAAATCAATGATAATGGTTGAAATTGCTGATTTTATTTTATAATTTTTTTGTTTCTAAATTTTTACATGGATTACTCACTCATTAAGCAGCCTAAAGGCGCTGAAGAATAAAATCTATTATACAGTTGGTTAAAATGTTAAAGCTTGTGTTCAGTTATTTATGTAAATATATTAATTATAAGAAAAATAAGCATAAGCAGCTTTGTCGAATATTATTTATTACTAAGCTGTAATATTGCGTATACATAAGTATTTTTTGAATTTTGACTATTTTGTTATTGGTGAATGCAGTTGTTTCTTTTAAACATACGTTTTTGCCCTGTTAGGGAATAGGACATGCTCAATAGTATACGTACGTAATCTTCTTTTCACCGTACAATATTCTACGTGTTTTCTCAATACAACAACACTTCGACGAAGTGGTTTGTGCTCGATTAGCACGCTCGGATTATCACAATCATATGACTGAACAGTACCTATATATTTACATATTTCTTACATTTACAGAACCTGTGCTTACTTCGATTAGTATAGGAAAGAAGAACAATAGTAAACAAAAATTATATAATTTCTAATATCTATCTAAAAATATTCCAAGCTACATATTTTAAAAGAATGCATAATAAATTTCCTCTCAAAAAAAATTACTAAGATATGATAGTGTCGTTTACATCATCATCATCATCTTATATTTAAATTATCAAACTATTAAGTGATTGTATAAGATGATGTACTGTTATTAAACACTTTGGATTACAATTCAGTAATTTTATAATAATTTTTTTCCGTAAGTGCTGATGACCGTTGATATCCCGCTAACTATTGTTATAACACGATAAAATTATACCGCATTAAGTATATACCGTTGGATTAATAGCGATGCAAATATTCATAATTTCTGTTGTTGGCAATTTAAATGAGGCATTTTGTTAGTTTTATGTAGAGCTGCCATATTATTGAGTGTTTTTAGGACAACAGCGTTATAATATGTATGAATATTATAAGGAAAAAAAATTTTTTGTTATTACTTTAACTTACAACTGTTCTATACGACTGACTCTAATATATGTTTTTTTATATTCCTTTGGAGAATATAAGACATGTAATTCTATTTTTGATATTTAATACGTAACAAAAATGTTTTTACTAAAATACACTAGGGAATTTTTATTTATAACTTCATCCTAAAACTGTAATAATTAGGAAATAAATGTTTATTTACCAAATATGTATATATTTTTGTTAATATCAAATAAATAATTTAAGTACAGAATAATAAAGGAGCGAATATGAAATCATGTAGATTGCCATTAATTTTGCGTGGTATCCCTACTTTAGGTCAGTCCGCTGACCCTTTCTGGCTTATAATAACTTAATGTAACCCAGACAAAACATTGTTCTGCACATTATAACAGCAAAAGTGATAAACTTTTGAATATTTAGGATACTGACATCGATTGAATAAGGTCAACGAAGTAAATATTTTAAGCGTTCATGAATATTTTGTGGTTGTAGTTTTCGTGAGGGCAAAATAAGTACATGTTCATATATATTGTTCGTATTTTTAACTTTTATTAATTTTTAATAATACTAATAATTTAGTTCTAATTTAATAGAAACGACCATATCTAAAATATTTATATAGGTATAATTTCTGTAAACCACCTAATACTAATGAGAAGTTGGTATAATATTTTTCCATAATATGAACACAATGAGAAGACAGACATGTGCGACATAATAGATGTCTATCATCTAAAATGACTTCTGAATTCAGGTAGTCGAATTTAGTGCAAATGTGGGAAGATATTTCGTTAGTAACATTAACAGTGTAATAAAATGGCACTTAACAAGTGGTACGTGGAAATACAAAAAAGATATAAAAAGGAACTTAAAAAAGATACTGTTGTCACTTTAACATAGGTAAACTATGAAAGTGGTTCGTTTGAAAGTGATTTTAAAAGTTAGAGTTAATGGGATAAAGCTAAATCAACAATTTTTTAACTTTATATCACAAATCATTATGTTATAGTATTATTTACGCAAGAAAGTAAGAAAATAAAACGTCTGCTTTTATTTTTTTATTTTCATCATATTCTATTTAAAATATTTATTCTTTTCTTTATATACTTTATATACCCACATACTCTAGTATCTTTTTCTGTAAAGCATATGAAATATTCCTGAAGAATGTCCCAGAACTCACAATTGTCTTTTTACCCGTCTTTTTTTTTAAAAAGGATGAAATTCTATTTTTTATAATTGTCTTTCGATTTCTCCATCATTTGTAAACTCAATTTAAAAGGCTTTTTTGCTAATTGAAATCACGTCCTTTCCCATTAGTCCTATTTACACCAACTCAATGGTTTAAAGGAAAAATCAAAATCAAGGGGAAATTCTCAATCGTTATAGGCATTTACCATGTGTACTCATATAATTTCTTAATTTTTCTTATATTTAATTTGTATGTTGCGCTACTGTGCTGATGATAACGATAGAAGAAACTCCTTAATTAAGGTTAGTTTTTTTAATTGCTATACGTATTTAAAAAAGTTTATTTGTGATTATAAGATGATTGTAGATATAATTCCTAAACTTGCAATTCCTAAGTTCTGTGTTTGTACTTGCCCATATTGATTTGTATACTCTGTAAATATTAATTAATAAAATTAATAATATTGTATAAATTACTTGGTGCGCCGATGAACTAAAGTAAGGCCCTCTTTATGTACATTGGATATAATTCAGCATTAATATATATTCTTAAATGAATATATATTACAATATTAATTATTGAAGTCGGTGCTAGAAAAAATAACATTAAGAAATAACGTCAGAATACACAGAATAAAACCCAAAAAATAAGTAATTAAAGAAAATACATATGTTATATACACTTTACTTAATATTTTTAAATTTTATTTACTTTGAAGTAATTACAATATTATCTTTTAAAATTTAGTTTTTGTTGAAGTTCTAGCTTTAAAATAGAGTTTGTTCAATTATTATTTAAACATTTTATTATAATATATATTTCCACCAAATGGTTATTTTTGTCACTGTGACGTCTTACAGAGAGAGAGAGTGTTATGTACTTGTTAAACATGTCGCTAAAATAAATAAATCTAATTCAATCATTCTCCTACCATGAAAACCGTAAATACTAAACATTCATCTTCATTATATATATTTTATTATTAATTCATGACCTGTATTTACTAAGTTTAGAATCCCCCCATCCCCCATATCCTCAAACATTAGCAAATTATTTACTCGACTCTTGATTTGTTGTGAACTGCCTATATAAATACTCAGCTTCACGCTGTATCCCGCACGTGGCTTTCCACCGATTTTGAGGAATTGCATGTTGAATGGCGAAACTCAACGCTGCGCTTTCCCTTATTATCAAAGCGAAGAGACGAAAAAATTACATATTTAAACTGAAAATATTAAATATTTCATTTCCTCGAGTGGGGATTGAACCCACAATCTGTCGGTTACAGACACACACTTGTGCCGCTACGTCAGGAGAGTCCTATATGAATGATTAATTATTAGTAGTATTTTTTTTAAATGTACGTACATATGTAATACTGCTACTACATAATATTTTCTAAGTAATTACTACGTATATTTTTATTGAAATGTACAATAAAAATATAAAATATGTCAATCAAGCGATGATAACAACGTTCAATAATATGGGTGTACTGATAGGTCGGCTACCTCGTAGTCTGACCACCTCGACATGGATTTGGCTTTGAAAACCTAGCTAAATTTGTATCGATTATTATAAAAAATAAAATAAAAAAATGTTTAATATGACATATATGGAAATTTTTTTCTATATTTGATGGTATCATCTGATGGTAGTGTGGGCACTAGATATGTCGTAGGTTCCAATATATGATTTTACAGTTTACAGTTACTGTTGCATACGCGTCACCTTTTACAAGAGGAAACCTCCTTTATACTAACATTAAATATTTATCATAATTTAGATATAAATATTTTAACGGATATAATATGTTCTGTTCCGGCGTAGTTAGAGCATGCCCCGTAGTACCTATATATACTTTCCATATGGTTTCATAGACGTCTACGTGCACTAGTTTCATCTGAAGCAAAACGCTCGGCGAAATGACCGTTTCGAAGCGATTTGAACATTTAAACGACCTGAGAGCACAAGGTTGCAGCCATTTATTTCTGACCCCTGTTTCACATAAAATATAATAGAGATGAGGTTCAATTTATTCGTATTACATATTAATGTGGGGATATATTTTGATGTGCTATTTGTGATACCATGATGATTATGAATTCGATCTCAACGATGCAATATTTAAGAAAGATCAAGCAATTACTAAATTATCAAACAATGTTTTTTAAACAAATACGTAATAAACAAAATATATTTTTATATTTTATTTTGTTTTATAATAATGTAAAAATTTAGAACAAATACAATTAATGAGTGTGTATATGGAACATATATTTCATTATTTGCTTTATTGAGCCTCACCCTTTCGTACATTTTTTGTTTTATTTTGTGCAATAAAGGATATTTAGAAATAATATTAATTTTAGAAACCGTCGTGTCACAGGGGCACGATCGTGCGAATCTATCTATGACGATTGTGGGTTCATTTCATCGTTGGCTCTAGCAATAAGGCAAAACACGGTATTGATTCCACCATAAATAAAGCAATGTCTAGAGAATTCGGCAGAAAATGGGGAACACAGTGTCTTTATATGAACGGAGTGTCTTTACACTAGATTACCTTCCGTGCTATGTGCGGGAGACGTTGATATAAAAAATAGTTTACAATAAAACTAATATTTTCTATACTGACGCACCGCCAACCACTTCGTTCAAGCTATACACTTGGTTCAAGCTGAACCACATTAGTAAATTACATCTTTGCGAGGTCGCAGCGGGACTTCTACTAGAAAGGCTTTATACCTCTCAGTGCCATCTCATCTACAAACTATACTAAACTAATTGAAATGTTGAAAAGCAAATAAATTAAAGTACTCTAAATAATATTTTTAGATTTATATTATATATCGTATTGCAGCGGTACAAGCGTGTGACTGTAACCGACAGGTTGTGGGTACAATTCCTACGAGGGAATCAAGGAAATTAAATATTTAATATTTTTAATGTCAATATTACATGTTATTATTTCTTCGCTCTGGTAAAAAGGCAAAGCGCGTCGCTGAGTTCCCCCACTCAACACGCAATGTCTAAAATTCGACGGCAAGTGGGGAACGGACGTGGAATGAAGTGTCTTAACACTAGGTTCCCTCTGTCTACACTGCCAGGTGCGGGATACAGCGTGAACCTATGTATGTATGTAATTATTTTCGACTTAGGCCTTTTAACTTTCATTAATCACGGTTTGATAACGAAATAATAATATATGTTGATGCTATTAATTTCTATAGATAATTGTGATTTCATTCACGTTACTCAATAATTGCCTATTGAAGTTAACTCATTTTTTTTTAATGATACTGGCTTCATAGAAACAGAAGATCTCCTGGTAAACACTTTTGGATTTTGAGCAATACAATAACTAGTTTTTAATTCGATAACAATTTTCTCAGTTATGTAACTTAAATAGAAAAAGTAGGAAATGATTGTATCTTGTACTATGTTTGTCAGTTTGTACGTATGATCAACATAAGTATCTAAAATTGTTTCGTTTCTACTTTAATAATACTTAGGGAGTATATTGAGTATTAAGAGAAGACTTCTCAAAATTTTTCCCGGACCGCAAAAATGAATTTGTCTATTTTACATATTTGCTAGATAAAAAAAATATATTAAAATATGTTGAAGTATTTACGTATAGTTTTGGTAATAGAATATAGCCAATCAGGTGCGGTAGAGTTAGGCAGACGTTTAGAAATAGCTCTATCGATTCTAATAACTATTTCAATTCGTTAGCGTTTCGACAAGTAAAGTATCAAACCATAAATTCATTATGAACTTATCCTACTCTTTTAAAATAAACTGATAAGGTATAAATGATAATGATTTTTTAAAAATACATACATTGTAATAATAATAGTTATATATATTTTCACTACTTTTTAAGTGTTAACTCACTATTCTAAACAAGTAGGTCTTCTTAGCTTCACGCTGTATTCCGCACAAGGCAGGGTAGGCAGAGGGAACCCGGGAACCTGGTGTTAAGACACCCCGT
>JAXGGP010000028.1:7901343-7911736 GCA_035584415.1 Eueides aliphera
GACTGGGGATCGAACCCAGAACCTGTCGGTTACAGGCAGCGCTTGCACCGCTGCGCCACGACAGGCCTCAACAAGTAGGTACAAATATATATTTAGAAATAAAGCTAAAATATGTTAAATAGATCAAGCATAATTTATGTACACTATATATTTACAATTAGTAAAATATTTGTAACATTAGTTTATGTTATTAGTTTTACGTAGGTACATATATATAATTTTTTTTTATAGCTTCACGCTGAATCCCGCACGAGGCAGGGTAGGCACAGGGAACGCCATGTGTGCCTAGTGCCATGACACTCCGTTCCGCTGGATTTGAGGCATTGCGTGTTGAGTGGCGGAACTCAACGCTGCGCTTTGCCTTTATACCATATAATATGTAATGGGAATAAGGTTCTTTAGTTTAAACCGTTTTTAAACCGCACCATAATGGATTTAGACATCTCTTGTTTAGTGGTTAAAGTACGACTTTATATCTTTCTAAATATTTTGCATTGCTCAAAGAGTAAATTATACTTTATAAAAACAAATTCATCATAAAAAATATCACGATACTTCTACCAGCTCTACAAGAACATAAAAACATTTCTATTTAGATATAGTCTAAAACTTCCAAAACCAAATTATAAAACGTAAAACATTCAAAAAAATATGTTTTTCTATATACTTTAAAACATCGAAACGAGCGCAATGGAGTGCTGCGTAAAGAGAAATCACTTTAATACCTACGAAAGTGGTATCGACAGAGCAAAACAAGTAGACAGACGGGGATCGTTTAATCAGTCTATGTTGCAGACACGAGGGGAGTACCTTCTACTAAATGACCATCCCTCTGTTAACCCGAGCCACCGTATCCACAAACAGTATACTCGGTAAGTGCCGCAAATGATCGAGACCCGGAATGTATAGATATGGCGAATATTTCGTTATTTTCTTAGTAACTCGTAAATACATATTTTTCAATGTTTGGATTTTTTATGTTTTTCATTTTATGAAGTAATAAGAAGATTTGTTTTTTTATATTTGATTTAAATGTATTATTTTATATCTGTAAGTTTTTATCACTAAAGTTATATATAAAACTATGCACTAATTATTATATAAAGTAGTTAGAAACTCTTCTGTAGCTTATTACTCGATATCGAAAATTACTTTTAACTTTAAATACTGTATCATAACAATAGTGGTTGGTAGGCACTAGTGTGCAAAATACAAAATGATATAATGTTAACTATAGACCCAGTCTACTTATTTGTAGGTCTACGGCTCTCGCCTTCATCGTTGTTACCCTCCCTCCCCAGCATCCTCTCCCAGATTCATTTCTGGTTTTCGCTACTCTTTTTTGTCTTAAATTGTTTTAGTAAATTGTCCCCTTGCTTCAGAATGTTTTCCTACTCATTTCAATGACTCCACTACCATCATTGCCTATAAATTACGATTGCTGCTTTGATCATTTCTTTTTTTTTGTCAGTTTTAATCATCGAATATGTATGCATATATACAATTTTACTTACAATCTACTTATGATCGCATTTTCAAAGGCTCATATAAACTTCTAATATTACGCACAATTTGAAACTAATGTACTTGTAAACGCGACAGATTGTGGATTCGATAAAATAAAATCTTTACCTATAATAAAAATGTAATTGATCGCTGCCTGTATATAGGAGCTACAAGAAAAAAACATATTATTAGATGCCCATCTACCGATATAATCAAAGAACCCAAAACAATGATTTTTTTTTTTAATAGTTTTATAACACAATTATACTTACTATATTTAATTATTTTGGTACCTACAATGTTGCCTATCTTCAAGAAACTTACATTAAATACCAATCTTATCATCTAAAGTATGTATAAATAATTTATACAATATAGTAAATACCATATTGACTGTCACAATTTTCGAGCCAGTAATTATTTGCAAAACATTAGCATTATAATTTAAAATACTACTTTTTCCTTATACATTCGAATTTTCTTTAACATTCCTTATAATCTAACTACCTTAAGTACATGTCACCGATTAATTGTCATGTTGCTTACTTCGTGATTTACCTGGTCAAATTGAGATTTATCTATGTCATTTAACGTGCGTTTATTTTGCAGTTTATGTATAGAAATTTATAGTACAAAAAAAATCCACATAACTATAATTTATAACTCATGCTGTAGCATGGAGGTCATGAAGTTGTTTATTAAAGTATTAGTCTCTCCATCAATATATTACTATTAAATTGCCAGCCCTACATCGTAATATATATTAGCCTAAGAATTTACCCATTAAAATTATAAAATTTTGATATAATCATTAAGTTAGTTCTTCTGTCAACTGAAATCTTTTCTCTCAACTCATTCTTCTCCAACTAATTTTTTACTAACTCTTTATTATTACTTCTTAGCATGTCGACGCCATTTTTACTTAAAAGTTAATATAGAAGAACGTGTGAAAAAACCGCTACTATCGGCGTAAAATGTAAAAAAAATCAGTATCAGTTCTATGTTTGGTCCGGTTTACTGACGAGCATATCGCAATATGACCGGCCAAATAATGAAGTGTGATCTGGCTAAATCTTACATGTGCACTTTTATATTTACAGCTATTTATATTTTTAGACTGACCTTTTACTATAGTAAAAGTATTTCATTATTATTTAAAGTCAACCTAATTAGCAACGGCCATTGTACAATAATAAGATCATTAAGTAGTAATTACTCATTAAGTATTTATTGGGTTACACTTGCTTGCGATGGTTAACTCATTTATTTTAAATTGAACACAATTATAATCTAAAATACCTTTTCAAGTAATTTGTATAGAAATAACCATGCCCATCGGAGAAATGTAAAATTTATAATGTTTTTAAATTTATAGTCTTTCAATCATAAGAATATATTTAAAGAAAACTTGTTAGAATTTAAGTAGATATTAACTGCAATGTGAAATCAAAATCATGATAATAAATATGAAAAATCAACTTTACCTTTAAAACTTTTTGAGGGTAAAGTTGAGGACAATCCTCGAAGTTTTTTTTACTATAGGGTGTAAATCAAGCACCCCCTTCTTTGCGTATCCCTATTACTATAATAATAACTCACTCTCACTCAAAAGAAAAATAAAGTAAAGCCTGAAATCCATAATTTAAAACTAGGCTTATGATTCTTTTTGATTCACCAAGCGAAATATATATTTTACCCTCTGGGAACTCTCTTAAGGGTTCAGTTTTAGTTACAAGTATAAATTAATACTCTAGTATAGCGTAGTTAGACTAAAAGAAAGCAGATAAAAAAATATTTAATTGTACCTTCATTATAATAACAAATAACATAATTACAATAAGCATTCACAATAATTGCTTTTATAAACCTTGTCAAAATCGATTTTACAGGTAAATACTAATATGTACCTACGTTCCTTGTTACCTACTGATTTTTAATGAGATCTGTAAAATTAAAATAAATATAGGAAACGAATGATCAACTATGTTGATAGAATATTCTAGGCACCTTATTGTAAAAAATCTTTTACCAATTTGATTGATTTACACACAACGCATTTTCGAAACTACTGGATGTATTCTTTGGGGTATGTAGAATAACTAGTCCTCTTTATAATGCCGTTTCAGTCGATGTGATTTAAAGAAATATTACTTATTTATCAATATTATACAAATTTAACAATTTTTGATTGTGAGCAAACTGTATTGAATTAATGAAATTTAATTTAGGTTAACATCTAGTGGTCAGAGAAAGATTCAATATGTTATTCCTTATTTCGGCCGATATCAAAAACTTTATTCAGAGAGTATCATATTCAAAGTAACTATTACTGGAGGGAAATAGATATATACTAATATAGCCTTTTAAAAATATATTGGCATTATCTAACGCTTACCTATAATTTAAAAGTTTGCTTTTAGAACCATGTCAAATATTTTTCATAAGTAAATATTTTTTATAAAATTTTATATGATTACTAATTTATATAATACTATAAAATTACACCTGTGATTAAAATATACTACAAAATTAATTTTTGCCTTATCAATTCTACAGCGGTAAATTATATAACTTATTGTAGGTATATCTTTGTTAAATATTCAACAATATTAATAGTTGATATATTGGAATTAATTAATCTGATATGATATTATGCCTTATGTAAAAACAACCCTTAAAATGTTATAAATGTATATAACACATAAATAAACGTAGAATATTGGCGCCAGTTTAGCACTCCACGTCTCCCATACTATTTACCGGCAATAAGACAGTTCAAACAACGTACGGGACGGTCTACTCATTTCGTATGCAATTTTATTCATTATTTGTAATGTACTTCAATGGAGACGACCCTATATAGATAAATCAGCTTTTAGCTCTTAGGACGTATGTAGATTGACGCTTTCAATGCTCTCAAACGCTAATAATGTGACGTTCAGAAACTCATTTGACTAAAGCAAATAATCTTCTTTTTATTTTCCTCCGCCATCCTAAGATACGGTAAAGATATTTGGATTTTATCTGTCGTTAATATGTGAATGTGCGGTCAAAGGGATTAATCCTGTGCGGTTATTTATACGCTAATGACTTACGTTGCAATTTTATTATAATGCTTTAGGTATTTCGATATCGAGTGATGAAAATAAAATAAATATTCAATATTAGATATAAAAAATATAACGACAAATATTATTTTAACTTATGAATAAAGTGAAGTGCAAAAATATTAGTGTGTAACACAAACGTACATTTTAATGTATATGATTAAAATAAAAAATGAATATTAAAATATTCTCTAAATAAATAATATAGCGTACATAGACATCTTACAGTGCAAATAATAGAAATATTGCGTACCTACAATGTTTATATCTCATACGATCCTTATATTACTTCACGGTCGAACGCTAAAAGTCAAATTAATACTAAATAAATGTAAGCGAGCCCAAACAAGAAGTTCCAAAACAAAAAAAGTATACAATTATGTATCTCGAATATATAGACGGTATTGTTTAAATAAAGCAATACCGTCTTAAAAATAAATTGCATAGCTAAAAAAGATTATAAAATCTAATAAATAAACTAATTTTAAAATTTACAACACATACTTGGATGGTTATTGAGATCAGAAAAATTGACATAATATATTTAATTATTTAAATACATTGATTTAATATAAACATGAAAGTATGGAAGATGCAACGTCGTATTTTTTACTTATACAAAAACTGTTTCATTATAATTACTGGTCTATTAGTTTATTGAATATAATAGTCAAATTTATTTTCGATTTAATCCGAAGCCTTTACGCTTAGCTTACGATCGCTAAAACTTTTTACCTATATCTTTACTACGTTAAAAAAATATAAAATAATAAAAATATAAATTGTGATTTATTACGTATTTTGTACGTATATTTATAACTTTATTAAATATATTATCGTATACCTAAGTATCATTTTACCACAACAACTGTAACAGACAAAGGAAACTTAAAATATATTCCTACATGATCGATTTATAAGCAAGGCAAGTATCCACGCCGCACCAATACCATCCTTAATAAACCTCCAAGCAGTTCTATACTCGAGGGGTGAATTAGAGCTATTGAATAGAGTGTATTTGTGAAGACGATGACTTCCTTTAACATAGTTGAAATAAGATAATTATTTGAAACATAACTTTAGACTTGTTATAGATACTAAAATATTATATATGAAATATTTAAGATCTATCTTTTAAATATATCTATTTAAAATAATTATAATATCCAAACGCTTTTAACAATTTATAAATATTTAAAATGACATTGTCGTTTCTTAAAACGATCAGATATTTAAATGGATAATTAAATTATTGTTCACAAAATTCGTTCACAAATCGTTAAAGTTGCCTAAATTTAATTGCTGGGACAAAAATAGCCGTTCACCCGAACAAATGAGCATAATTTATTTACGCTCTGTGCACTGTGCTTAATCCCATCGAAACTAATTAATGCTTCTAAAACTCAAACGGTTGTTCAACGTGTGATTTAATAAGAGTTTATACATTTTATGTACTAACTGCCAATATTACTTTTCAATTGGATAAAATCAATAGCTTTTTTTGTGAGTCAAAAACAACAAAAACATACTTATTTCATTTATTTTCTATATAAAGTCGTGATATATCAATGAATGCTACTCAATAAACAGATATTAGATGATTAAAGAATGTTGAAAGATTTTTAATTAAAATCGTTCGTTTGTGAGTGACGGGTGAGACGTGCGACGGTGGCGGGCGCTGCGCGTCGAGTGAGCCGGCAGCCTGCGCTGCGCTCACCTATTGGTCGGCCACCGCGGCCCGCCCCAGGGAGGGGGCCACGCACACTAACACGACTCACCTAAGATAATTTATTTTATGTTATACCGTTTGAATATTTTATATTTGTGTGAGTTTTTTGCGTTCAGTGTGAAATATTCGCGCGATAAGAAGAGGGGAACAGATCGATTGGGAACGTTGCGCTTTTTATTTCGACACTCACTCGCTTTATTGTAGTAGCTTAATTGTAGTGCATCTTCGGTTAGGTTCTATTAAAGCTCCGTTGACACCCTGTTTGTACTATAATTCGCTCGGTGTTCTTAACAGCTGACATCCGTGGTAGCATTGTAGTTACGTTCAATGACTATAAGTAATGGGAGTTTTATGCAAACCGAGGTTATAAATAATTTCAACATATTCATTAATATTAAAACTTTCATAAAAACGAGAACAACTGCCATATCTTTAGTTTTTAGTAGTGTTTTATTAATTTAAAACGTCCGAAATTTAACTTACTATATATAAAGGCTTGCTATATTCGAAGACATTGTTGCTTAATTATTGAATCAAGTTTTACTAATCTATTGTTGAGCTTAAACTATATATTTATATTATTTTTTGCTCTATTATATGTTTAATGGTATATTTATAATATTTCACAAAAACAAATCTGTCAGATATTTCAATGCATTCATTGCTCGATTGTGCGGCGCTACTACAAAAAATATAATGTCTGTTGGCGTTCCAAAATCGAGAATCGAGAGCGTTGCGGCAGCAACTCCTACATAACAGTGTGCGTAATATAGATACAGCCAGGACGATCACACTGGAGAGACCGCTTAATATTGTCACCGCTAACACGCTTCCAACAGTAAAACGACCCCAGTAATATAACCTATCGAGTGCCCAACAAGCCACTATGCTCCCGACGCGGCTCTACCTATCCTAGCTCAGCGATATATAAAATAAAAATTACAAACGTCGTGGTTACCTTTAATCACATGCAAAGCTATCATTAAGGCGCGAAGCGTCGTGCGTCGTCACTGTTAATTATTACAATATATAAATATAAAATCAAATAAAAGGGACCGACCGACAGCGGCGTAAAAAATACGAGAAAAGAAAGAGAAGCTTTTAAAAAAGAAAGGAGTGCATCCCCACCTAGCCCCCCGTTACGCCCCCGAGCGGGCGCCACCCATCGCGCCGCAAAAATCGAGAGCGTCGCTGCGGCGCGGCGCGGGGTCAAACGGCGACGCGAGCGTGAAAAGAAGGATCGCTGTGCACATCGGTGTGTGTCTGTGTGGCGGAGCACACACGCGCAGCTCCGTGTAGAGAGCGGCACAGTCGGTGTGCGCGTGGAGAGGGACGGCCGCGAGAGAGGGACGGCGGCGCCAATTACTATCACCTGGCGGGCAGCTACCGCATTACCCACTGCCGCCGCGCGCGCGACCACGCGCCGACTCTACGCGAGCTCTACGCTCCGCCGGATCCGGATACGATCGATCACGTCATGCACCGGACTCGCCCAGGAATTGTGGAACTGTGAAGTGAGTGACTTCTGTGACCAGAACTTTGTGTGTGAACAATGACTTCCCAGTTCGCCTTCCGTGGATCGCCACCCAACCAGGTAAATATATATTACCGTCAGTCAGCTCAGCGACTTCCAATTATGTATGTTTGTGTTGTTGATAAACTTATGGTACTCTCACATCATTCTCTATTTGATAAAAATTATTCTATTGGTGAATCTCCAATACTTCTAAATTATTATTCTGTGTTTACATTAATGCCACGTATTTTTAAACGAAATTTAATACGTATTTGAAGTTGCCATCTTTTGTGCTTAAAGTTTCAAGACTTAAACTTTATGGAAGATCGTTTCTTATTTTTACTTTAAAAATAAAATGTAGAGTACCTTATAAAATACTGTTGTTTACGCGTTCTTTTGTTAGTTTTGTTGTGTGCAGTAATATAGAGTTAAAGTTTACAATTTCTAGAGAAGTGTTCATAATTAAATCACGCTGTATTAATCTTATATATAATATCTATAACTTTAGTAGCTAACATTGTTTGAATATTTTATTATAAACAAAAATCTTACTCGTGATGTGATTTGTTTATTATTTACGTTAAGAACAAATATAGAGCGGACCAATTTTCATTAGTAATCATTGTCACATTCAACTTTTCCTGGTTTTGGCCTTGTTAATAAATATATAAAATATTACCAGTGAAAAATTAAGAAATGCCGATTCATATTTATTTCTACATTTTTATACGAATATAGAACAGAATCGTTAAAAATTACTTACAAACTAAACGCTAACTATTTTGTATTATTAGTTTTGAAAATATTTAATTGCTTTTCTTATTTTACAACACTACTTTTATTTCTAAAGTAAAGGCTTTTTAGGACTGATTATTTTAATGATATATTTTATATTTTTCAATAAATTCTTTTAATATTTATTTATATAAACCCGTTGTGCTATACAACTTTGCATAAAACAATGGATAAATAACAAATTCTATTTTTATTTAAAGAAGTGCAACTATTTCATATACTAATAGAAATTTATCTAAGCATTAGACGTGGACATTTTTTTTATTTAGCGCAGTAAATAAAATGATTCTAAAAATGCAACACAAAATATTAAATCTTTCAATTGGCTCTGAAACTCGAACAATAATGTATAAAATAAAGATTTTATATCTGGCTTAATTTTATTATTTATCAAATAATTTACTGTACTTGGTTTAGACAACAAGCAAAATAAAAGATTGTAAGCTTTACCGTTTTTTAAATAAAAGCTTATTATGTATTTTAAGTAAACTATGTAATAATTGCAAAGTTTATCATATTCGAATAATAATTTCTAATAAGTAAATACAAATCCGATCAATAACCAACCTAACAAGACATCCGAATTTTGAAACACCCTTAAAATAACATTTTTATTGATTCTTGCTGTATTTTAGTAAGTAATTTCATTAAAAACTCGTAAAACCTCTATAAATGTATAAACAAGAGTGTCTCTACCTTTTTTATGAATGAAAAAATATATTTAACATTGAAAGGTTTGATAATATTAAAAGCCGTTACGAGCTCAGGTAATCTTTATTTTCATCTCTTGGAGGATTTAAAGAGCTGCCTTAGTTAGCTCTTAGTGAACCTCATTTTAGGATAATATTGTTTAATCATATGTGTAATTACAATTATGTTTACTTAGAATATTTAAGAAGATATTATTTTTTTAACAACATAAAACCATAAGAATATATTTTTAGTTTTTATTGTTGGTAATATAAAAAATATAAAAAAAATCTACATATATATTTAATGAAGATCCTATAGGTAGTAATGAACATTCTTAATTATTTATTTTATAAAAAAATATGATATATTAGCGTATATATCGTAGAGGTTGTGCCGTACTCGTACATACTTAAATGTGTGTAAATTTTAATACTTGTTCTATACAATAACGTATGCCTGAAAATAAATCAGTTTCTGTTGTTCATTATAAAACATTTACGATATTTCTAGAAATGATTAATATTTTATCATTACCTATACGGGTTCTTATATTGAAACTACTATAAAGCATAATATAATTGGCTTAAAGATTACTATTAATATTAACTGTATGGCAATTTATTATACTTTCAAGTTAATTGTTATTCAAATCATAAATACTTGCTGTCATCATATTTTTATGAAAGGTTTAAATTTATAAATTATAATTTAACTTACTATTTGAAGTGTGTTGATGTATATATGAGTTATGTGCCTGTCTTTTTAAATAAGTGTATATAAAAATGTTGTTTCTACAAATATTCATAAACCAACCAAAGTTTTCTCGTGATTCTCTTCATCACTAAATAGATGATACTTTCCTTGACAAACGGATATATTTCATAATTATTTTGTATATGTTTATTTACAAATTTCAATCACACGTCTATCGCGCCTTATCTTCTTTTATCTTTTTTAAAGTTAGTTCACAAATTATTTTCAATTTAAATATTTAATGTTTTCATTTCTTCGCTCTGGTCAGAAGGCAAAGCGCGGCGTTGAGTTCCG
>JAXGGP010000028.1:7921497-7943129 GCA_035584415.1 Eueides aliphera
GAAACAACTATAATGTATAAGAAATATAATCTTATCGTGTAATCTATAGATAATTTAATGATTTTTAGTCGTTTTGAACAAAGCGAAACTTGAGTCCACACTAAAGATAAAATTTAATTTATCTTTAAAATCAACTTCTGCTTTGTGCATCCATTGTATAATCGAAGATAAGCGATCCTTTAAAAGAAAACGAAAAACCGTGTTATTAGTGTTATCTACTTACGTAGTGCAATGTTAATTGAAACCGTTATGATAATCTTTAAAATCACAGATTATTATTGATTATGCGATATCGATTTTGTTTGAACTAAATATTATCCTATATCAAACATTAATTACAAGTTTCGGCACCCGATTCTACGCAAATCGATATGAACACTAATTATGAAGTAGATGGATGGATAGATTATCGATGTTGTTAAAAATCTTATCAGTAATCACGATAAAAGTCTCAAATGCTTTTTAAAAATTGAGCTCACAAAAACAGTTACTGGCAACCTTATGTTCTTATCAACTGGTATTAAAAATACATATAAATATTGCGGAAATGTCATAAACAATTTTTAGTAAAGTAGTGATTTATATGTATTTATCTTTCGTCATTATCGATTATTATTAATGTGTCATAATTAGACCAAATTTTATTCTAATGTTTGACATTTAGGTGTCACAAAAGAATTATAATAATTAAAGCTAGTGTCACGAATCCGATAAATCAAAGACAGCGCGTTTTATTTTAACACAATTTTGATTTGAATTTGTACAACAGATTACATACAAAATTGTAAGCACTTAAGAAGAGTATATACCTAGGATCGAAATCTGCTACTTGTGTCGAACACGCACTACATATCCAGATGGTAGTAATAAAAATACAATTTATAACGGCACTTTCGTGTGCAAATAAGCTTACAATGCTTGAAACCGCAGTTATTTTAGTAATAGTAGTCGATTAGTAGGTAACGACAGGGTGTAATAAAGTACTGAGTCGCACGGGATGTTTTGAATCGGACGCTGTTTAATAGCACCCATATTCGTTACTAATACATACATACATTGGAACATGTGCTATAATAGTTAAATATATGACAAATTGATATAACTGTGAGTGAATCATTGAAGTTAGACTTAACATCTGTTTGTATGAGATTTTAATATTTTTATTTGATTCTTGGTAACTTTAGATTTTTACAGATATAGATATTTAAACCTTAGGTTTAAATTTTACTACAAAAATCATAACTTTTGTCAATATTTGCGAAAACATTTCTGTATTTACGCTTGGAAAATTAATTATCTCTGTATATATACATTTTACTTATTTTTTTTTCCTTATTTACATTTATCTATACAACTATATATCCTAAAACCAAAATAACAGTTAAAGCAAATTGATTATATATGATTGTATTTATTCTACTCTTCTCTTCATTGTTTTAATATTTCAGAGACTGCAAATTTTATGCATATTTTTATACACAAGCTTGTCCTAAATCTGTCTAAGGAATGCAACGACGCTATAAAGCTTTTAATATTTGCTACCATTCGTTTATTACGCGATAAACCTAGCAACATCGAACAAGTTCATTACAACACGTTCGGGGATCAATGATTGATGTTCTTCGATCCCTATGGATTTCAATTTATTTTATTTTGTTTTACCAAATTTAAAATAAACTCTTTAAAATCGTCGTTAATATTTAAAATTAAAATGACTTGTTATCTTTTTTATCTGTGCTTCTACATATATCAAATATATTTATCTGTGATTTAAAATATAGATCATTTCATTTTTAAACACATAAATATTGATCGAAAATCTTTGCCGTAACCTAGCAAGTTACAGTAAATACTGTTACTTCCGTCAGGATAATATTACGCTTTCTTTTTTTAGCATGTTGGGTGGTGATCCCCAACTTTCTCTTAATCGATCAAGTTTATAAAAATGTTGTTAGACCACTTATCGTACACTAATGACAGATTTAGCAAAGGTTCATTCGAACTGAAATAACTTCATTAGAATGTTCCGCACTAATCGAGGATATGATTGATGACATCAATTTCGAAGAGCTTTATAAAGTTTGATTTGCTTTAGCGTTATTTATTTTACATTACGGCCGTTATTTACTCTTCGAAGAAGAAATATTTTAAGTCTATATTACAATTATTAAACCTTATTAATACATTTTTATAATATATTAATAAAATTTAATTAAAAGTAGTATTTAATTTTGTTTATTATATATTTTATAAGTATATTATAAATAATTGTTATCCACAATTTACGTACCATTAAAATGCTGCATCATAAAGTGGAAACAGAATAGTAGAAAGAAAAGAAAAAGTTATATGCTATTTCTTCTCCTTCTACCACACAAGATCAAGCCATGATAAGTTGAAACAATAAGTCTTAAATCTAAGCGTGGACATGAGGCGACTCTGGTTGCGAAGAAATCACAATTTTATGAATGACTTGTTTGAATGAGACGCAATAATGTAGGCTTCGATTACGTACGGGCCTGGAAGCCTGATTCAATGTAATTTAAGCCATAATATTACATTTTTAAGTTTGTTATGCATTAAAAAGCTTCCCACAAGAAACTTTTAACTGTACGTTTACTCTATCATGATTCATTTTCGAATGAACCAATTTTTTGAGTTTACATTTAAACCTATAATAGGTATTGAAACCGACATAAAAGTTTTCCTCTTTTAATAAAACACGTCTTAATAATGTATATCGTTTTACACCACGGCTCACTTGTATAACACGTTCTCAATTCCAATTTGATATTCAAGCATGATCGCCGTAAAATAAAAGAAATATGCAATTATTTTAAGATTTTCTTGATACAGTGCAGCAGGAACATGGCGTTGTCCGAAATATATTTTTAACATATCACATAACTTTATTTTAATACCTTAAGTAATTTAACTTTTATATCTAATATTATTTTAATTTCTTGTTACTTAATACTGATAATTTTCCCTTTTTACATTTTTCATGTTTAAAACAACTTATACACTCACTGGGTACCAAATATTATTCTTCTAGAACTTCTATGTTCTCGTCATACAAATGCCGGTTTATGAATGATCATATATATAATTGAGATATGGAATTATTTAAGTTAAATAAATGAAATTTAAAATAATTTAACTGCTAGGATTTTAATAAATAGGTTAATACAATTATGTAGATTAAAAAATGTTAAAGTCTTTAAAATTAAAAAATAGCTAGTCCAATATTACATACGGCGCGTAGCCAGCTCTTTTAAATAGCTAGATGTTTTGGTATTATTCAAGTAAAAACATACCTAATGCTTTAGCGCTTCTATATCAACGGGGGACCTTTTAAGGCTTGTACTACAAGTAATATAATTCAAAATAACATATATTAACACAATTTATATAAACAAACACACGTCACGTTATTTTTAACGAATAAAATCAGCGCGACCGTAGAAATTGGTCGAATACAAATTAATTAATGGAAACGTTTCACAAAGCGCTTAATATAGTGGCTAACCGCGTTCACAGTTGATCTAAAAGTTGCTTTAAAGCAAAGAGGTAAATGTTAAATTAGCTGGAACAGTATGTTGGCAATAAAATGAGGAGCCAAACAATATGCGACCTTAATATCATGATTTAATACTGTACAGCTCGAACAAACGCGTCCATGTTTATTAATTAATGTAGTTGAGTACAAAGATTTTTGCTTAAAGCATTTCTACATGAACACGCTTAAGTTTGAAACATTATTTAAGAGGTCGCACGCTTAATTTCAACATGATGTAGGTAAACATTTGAATGTGAGAATATTACCTTACTCTTTATAGGCTTAAATGACTTAGTACTTGGATCATCCATATCTTACCGTTACAAACAATGTAAACAATTTTAGGTGAAGTTATTATACCTCATTATATTCATTCAAGTCGTTTCCCACAGCAAATGTTTGAACCAAAAGAAATTACGTGTTTTAATATTAACACGTTCACGAGAAGGCTATCAAAATACGGTTTATAGTTTCTAAGATCTTATCAACCTATAAATCTACAAACTTCCTAATTATGCTTTTAAAGCCTAAAACAGCGATAAAGTAAAAAAAAGCTTTGTGAAACGTGAACGGACCAACAATTTGATAAATATGCATTATTACCACTACACTATTATTACACACTTATCTTCACATTAGAATATTCTCCAGTTTATTTATCCTTAATTCGTGCTTAATTAGGAAAGGTGTGAATATATTTTGAATCGCTTTGTTAAGGGTGGCCGTCTCGGAGTGGTAAACACTAGAAGTGACATGCAGTGGTCTTCTTTTATGTAAATAAACTAAGATAACATCATAAATATGTTATAGCAAAGTCATCCATTATAGACAATCAGTACGATGTTGTATACGTGTAATTTTTCATACTTTGTTGGAATTTATGAGCCACTTCTACACATATTGTGAAACAGACCCATTTTAAAGCGTTGTTATCATGTAACATACCGGGCTATTTACAAAGCTTTTTGAAGTAATATTATATTATTCATTTTCCTATTAAATATGTTAGGTACATTGTGCTTATTACTTCAGGCAAAAACATTTACTATGCAATAGATATTTAAAGTAAAATGAACAATTTAAGACATAGGAGCAGAGCAGTAGACGCGTCGCAAGTTGTACCAACTGCAAATTGCATATTCTTTATATCTAATATGTATTTTAATGTCATAAAGCACATCAAACTCGGGAACTTGTATTGTATGCCTTAAGAGTTACCTTATGCACTTAAAATTATTAAATTTGTTTCCATTTGCCCATACGGGCTGTTATATTTATTTTGAAATGTAAATTTGCATACCGACGCATAACTCCATTTGCTTGTCTTATTTTGCTTTATTTTTGAATTAACCTATCGTACCCGACTTTATACTTACCATTAAAGAATTTATAATCAGTTCGTAATTTTTTAAACACTGTAATAATTTTCATTTAAAAAAAAAGTTATAACAACATTCCGTAACAGGGCAAAGCCGCAAATAAATGATAATATAACATAACATTTTTAAATTGCTATATATAAGCAAATGCTTTAAACAAACAAAAAAATACAATATAATCTAAGAACTGTAGCAGCAAAAAATAGGTGCAGCAGCTGAATTATTTTTGTACTTGATACCATTTACTTCTATTGATCTGTGGCGTTTTTATCGGACAGTATATCTTGGCAGTATGCGGCAGGTCGAAATGACGGAACCTGTAATCGTCCAATTAAAAATACAATTTTATGTAAATAAAGGATAGAATAAACGAAAGGTGTACGAAGATTGTTGAACTCTAAATTGATGGGTAGAAAGATGGGTGCAAATTCACTGACATGCATTTAACAATGTGAAATTATATCTTTGTTATTTGTATTATTCTAGATGTTGAGAAGTTTTACAAAATTATAATAAGGGGAAAGGCAAGTATCTGTACAAACTAAAACTAAATCAATATAAGGGTAGAGTTTCATAAAATTTTGTATAAAGCCATTTATACTAAAGTATTAACCACACAGATTTTTATATCATATACCTACAATTATAATTAATTAACACTCGAAACTGTTGTTAAATGAACACTTACTTACGTAACGGACAATAGCGTAAATTACATGAATGCGATGTAAATTACATGATATGCATTAGGTCATTCTCATTCGTATTATCAATGATAAATAGGGTGCTTGTTAGCGTTCAACTAATAATAGTCAATTATATCTTAGTTATAGCCAAAGAACACGGCACGTACATAATATGTACCCGTCGTAGTCATCTTTTCTTGGTTTGTGGGTAACCTTTTAATGGTATACCAGTATAAGAAATATATTGATAAACTAGCGACTCGCCCGCGGCTTCGCTCGCTTGAATTACGCTATTTTATTTGATAAACACATCCACTTTCTTTTTCCAATGAAATTGTCACTTTTAAGACTATGTCTATACAATAAATGAAATTTCAGTTATAATAATAAAAATATGTTAGTTTTGCAGTACTAAATATTTATATATATCAATAGATTAAAATAAAACAACTCTAAATGTTGAAGAAAAGTCGCCAAAATAATATAAATTATGTTTAAATCTATGTTAGACGTTTTTGTTATTACAAACATAAAGACATACAAACGCACACACAAACAGATGAAAAGACAAAAGTTTTAAAAACTACTAGCCTAAATACTATAGTTAGTTTTTTTAATGAATCAGTTAAATATTTTTTAATAAGTATAGATTTCAGTTAACAGTAGTATTTTAAATATATACTATCAAAGAGTGAATTTTAAAGGTAGACCTTCGCAAAGCTGTAACTTTCAGCAAATTACGTGACGTATTCTGAACATAAACATTTGACACACGACACGACGGTTTCTAAAGGACATTTTATTATTTTGTAGCATTAGAGGAATATGTAATACAATTACCTTTGCGTGACGTTTCTACATTAATTAGATACGTTATTTTGAGCCATAAACTTTTATCTACAAACATTAATTGCAAATTATCAAGAAGTATACGAATTTTTTACTACTATAATGTATTTGTGACTTTTTATGTAAGTACAGAATTAAATATTCCTTTATTATTTTGCTACGGCTTCCGTTAAGGAGCCTTATATAAGTTAAATAATCCATATGCTTTTAGTTAAAAAGTTTTTATCTCCCTATCTCTTATTATTGTTTATTTACTTTGTATAACAACATTGTCTGCTTCTTTGCTTATATAAAAGATATTAACAATAAAAGATTATTTTATCTATATTTTCCATAGACACATGAGTTTTTAAGTTTAATCAACCTTGAAGAATAATACTTAAATTGTTTTCTCTGTATGTTCTGTATCAGTATCCAGCTGTATGTCTCTGTCTCTGTATCCAGCTTCTTTATAAGCTTTAACAAATAACTTGCATACTATGTTGTATATAAACAAAAGGAAACCTAAACGAATTATTAACGAAAATTTATTTAAATGTAAAGTATAAACGTGATAAATAGTGTACTCAAGATAAGCGTTCGTGATTTTTGCTTTTTAATTTAAAAATATATATTTGTATGTATGTTATGTGTTCAGAATATACATACCCAGAATTGTCCAAAATAAAAGATTCCTTCATTATTTTAGTGTTACTTTGTTGTTGTGGCCGTTATTTCCATAACTGCCTTTAGGTTTAACTAAAATATAGGTAGCAATTTACTAAAGAATATATATTATACATACCTATATGTAGAAGTACACAAAAAATATTCTAAGAGATATTGGGTACACTAATCTGGGTCATCATTAGACCTTAAAAAGCAAGCAGCCAAAAAGTGATATGTAAGTGAAGACCTCTGATGGCTGGACTGATGCGATGTGACATTGGCTGGAGAAAACTTACCTATCGTAAATTTAATACTTTAATAATAGGGACCGGCTTTAATAAAAAACTGTACCTGCTAGTCAGCGTATATGTCACCACACTTTTTCATTCGAAATCCATGTCACTGGAATCGACTTTACAAAATTTTATTTTTTTTTTCACATTATTTAATAAATAGATCGACCCTAGCACGCTCGAATATTCAGTTACAAGGTTTAACACTTAAAAGGGCTTAACGACTATAGCACATCCTGCGGCCAGTAAAAAAAGGACAAGAAAAAGACTCATCGTGTTTGTTTTTTAAAAGATGTCTGAGAGAGATAAGGAGCGGCACTTTAATCTGTTTTAAAAGGATGTGATGACAAGTTTTTTGTCAACTTTATCTAATAGTAGGTATATATGTGCGTAATAGTTACATTATTATTGATAACGAATATCATGTTATCTATCATTTTGCCATAACGGTAGCCATCTTAGTTATAATAATAGACCATCCCAAATCGGCATCAATCATTTGATAGACTTAGAATTAATTTACTAGTTTATTTTTTTTGCATAAGCTGAATTTTAAAAGCGAAAGGATATTTTAAGTTAACCGTTGTTACATAATTAAATTGAATTAATATTATTTTAAATTTATTTCTTATCTTGCCAGAAAAAAAAACTTAATTAACACAAAATTAATGAAATAAATATTAAAACATTCTTTCTTCTATATTAAAATAGTGCAAAGCTGTGTTTATATATAATAAAATTTAATAATAACAAAATATATTCTGTCGTAAGAACAAACTAGAGTTTGCTTTCCATTCACATATAATTTAGATTAATTAAAAATTAAAATTAACGTCTTAACTAATTAAACAACTAAAATTGTTCACATTGAATACATTAACAATTTTTATTATAAGAATTGTACAAGTGATTTTTTATTGTTAATAAGTAAAGCATGTTGGGTAACGGAATCCAATGCAGTAGGTACTTTATCTTAATCAACCCGGGAAAGTTATTGTTGAACCTATCATTTTGTTACCTCTTTTACTTACTTTGACATATAATGTTAAATTAACTTTATTCTTACAAAAGTTAAGTCAATTTTAACTGTTTATTTAACAACGAGAAACGCAGAAAGCTTTAACGTTTTTGTTTTTCTAAATCATACTTAAAACTTATCAATATCCACATTTGTGTAACATTCACTATTCCCTCGAGTACTTATTTCCTCGAACTGATATGTTTCTTAAGTGTAAACGACAGTGTAGCGTCAACACCAAATGATGACAACTAAGTATCCACTTAAAATGCGTCACAAAATCTGAAAATGAATAACAAAAAAATGTGTTGCATAAAAATGAAAGTATTGAAATATATTAATTTAGTTTTACATTTCGTATTGCAGTTTTTTCATGAATAAAGCTTTTTCTAATTACTTATTACTCAGACACCTCGGTTAAACACAAAATTAAGCACCTTACCCACTACGTCCGAGTACCGTTATAATTTTTATAGCATTCTCTGGGAGAACGATTCAAAGAAACAACATTATTCTACAATATTTGAATAATGTATTTTATATACTAATTACATTATATACTTATTCTTAGAAAGCGTAACAATCACCTTTAGAAAGTACTCACGTTAGCCTTAATTATATTAACAACGTATAGTTCATTTAAATAAATGTTACTGCAGAAATTCAAATAGGATTCAAATGTCAATAAAAAAATACGAAGCTTTTATGTATACATTGTATGTAGGTTGCTTACTCACACGATACAGATTTTATATAATATTTACTAAACTTTATTTTCTTTAACTTATTTAGTTTTCATACTGAAATATTACTATTACTCATTTAATATTTTGGTGAATTCAAATATATGTATAGTAAGGAAACCAAGTATGAAAAGAAAAAAGGTTACAAACATATATAGTATATATAGATATCATATTATAAGGTAAATAAAACACTATGGTAAAAACACTCCTTGACACTACTCTACATGCATATTAAAAGTGAAATACATAACTACATTCTACCATTGTTAAAATTTCTAAGTATACATTTTACAATATTTTTTTTCAAAGAAAACGTGGCGATTGAACAAAATTTCGTAAGCTCAACCTTATATTATTGATAATTTACACATTTTAATAATAATATCATTCATTTAAAGAAATTAACTGTTAAATTTAGGAAATGAGATGATTCGAGCCAGTTAAGTAGATCACTATCTGAAATCTCCGGTTTTAATAACTTTGGCGATTAGTGATATGATACGTCCCGGTACTAAAAGTGATTTTCTAATTAATTTAGTTGCACTTCTTTAAAAATGACATTGTTAATTATTACGGTAATATTTTACTACATTTTTTTAATATTATTGAACTTATTCGTTAATTTTGAAAAAAAAACAATGATTAAATAATTTTAATATACATTAAATCTTTTTCATTTTCTTTTTTTTTCTTCTTGTAGATTGAACAATGAATATAATTAACCTTACAAAAGATAAATAAAATGTCACCGTGTCTAATATCAGATGACCATGTATGTATATAATGTTACATATTGATCGGCTTCAGTTTACCATATATGTTTAAGCTGTAAAGGGGGGTCCTCATGTAGCGGTTTAACATGGCGGCGAAACCTTATAACGATAATATAGGTATTCTGTTAGTTTACGTAAATTGTATGTATCCATCTTGAATCTAGTTACTTTATTAAGAGGCAGATGGACTCACAATAAGATTGCTCTTTAAACTGCCAATATTGAATTAAATTGGTTACAAGATAACTTGTCAGCCAAAGCTCACAAAAATACATCATAAATATTATTTATTTTAATCGGAAATATAATACCGGAGTAGGCACAATGGTATTAATTCTTCTGTCATATCACGGGTGGGATATTTCGGCTTCTAATCCTATTGAGCGCGTACCATTTTTCATTCGAACGACAAATATTTAGAAAGTTATTTATCCACGTATAAATTCGCAGCTCGATGGACTTTGGGTCACGTCTTTGTTCGAACGGATGTTTATTCGATTCAGGTAGTTCCTTTGCAATGTTCTGGTATTGTAACTTTTAATAATATATAATCTAATTTTTGATAAAAGGGGTCTATAACGAGTTACGGTACGCCCCTAAAGATGGCAACTCTAGTACGCTCGGTTGGCGAGGGTAGTATTATTAACGATATTGGAGATTGACCGTGAAAGTCACGTAATGAATAGATAACGATGTGATTTTGCTATGCGATGCTATGCGTACGGAGGCCTCCAAGCACACGCGAATGAAAACGCCATAAGGCATTTCAAAATTTACAACTTACAGAGCACGATATCGACAGCATCCACCAGTCCGACGCCGGCGCAGGCCGGGATGAGTGGAGCCGGGGCTAGCACGGCACGGCCCAGCTCTCCAAGCCGCTGCTGCGACACTGGACGCCCGATATACCAGGACCCTATCACCGGACAAACAGTCTGCTCCTGCCAATATGATTTTCTGAACTATCAGCGACTAGCCTCGGGGGTGCCACTGTCTATGTACAGTGCGCCGTACCCCGATGCAGCTACGGCGGCCGGCATGGCTGCTTACTTCCCAGCCCTAGCCGCTGATCAACCACCCTTTTACGCTAACACAGTAAGTACTATAAATTTTTATGTATATGAAATAATACTTATAATGGAAGTACCATATATTTTTAATAGTTTTCACTATTAATAATTATGAAATCCGAATAGGATATCAAATAAAATGATTAAATTTGGTATATCAAATTGATTATAAGTAGGCCGATTTCAATAAACCCTGCGTACTTTTATATAAGGAAGATTTTTTTCGTATACTAAATCACGTAAGGCACGCCGTTACTTGACAAAATGTGGTAATTATAGTTGATATAAAATAATATGTATTTAAAATGCAATCAATTTTATTGCTCTACCGAAGACGTCACATTATAATATATGAAGCATGACAATGTGATTTAAACTCATACAGGCGTGAATAGCTTAAATTAGATTTTTTTGGGGTGCACCGCCTAAACAAACCCCTCAGTGGTAACGATATTTAGAAAACATTATAGTCATTTTTTGTTATTCACTGTTATGTAAATGGTAAAGCTTATTATTTTTTCGTATTCAAACAACACTGTATATACCATAAGGAATATTCATAAGCACAAAAAGCCTAGTAATCAAATACTAAATACAAGACTATAAACAGATAATATATATATAGGATATAAAATAATATTTTATACCAATCCTTTCAAATATAATTATTACAGAGATAGTAAATAGATAATATAACTGTCCTTTATGAGGAACAAAAGAATATATACCTTTACAATTATGTGTTTTACTGAAATCTAAGAAATATTGATAGACTCTTTAGCAACCTGAGGGACAGTTTGCTTAAAACATCACATTTAACATTTTATTAATTTTATTTATATCATTTTTTTTCTTTTTTTAATCTGTATCATATATTTTTAATCTATATTTTATTTTGATAATCTTCACAATATGAATTGTTACGACAGTAGATTCATTACAGTTTTGTTTACAAGTAAAACGAAATTCCAAAACGACAGGAAATATTTCAATACAACCTTAAACTTAAATTAATCAATTCTAGCATCATACAAGCGTCAAAAGTAGAAAGGATTACGATCTGCAGCGCTGCTACCTCTTTTATTATACATCCATTCATCCACAAAAAGGTATTACCTAAAAATAATTAGGGTCCCATGTCAAAACACGTGAGACCGTAAGCATCCTTCACATACTGAGTAAAGAGTAAGCTGAGTATAAATTAGATTTGTTCTTTTTTTTAATCCGATGATGTATGGACATTTGTATATTGTTACAAAAAGCTGTTTTCTACTTCACGAGTTTATATCTTAATGCGTTCAACATGTCCCCTCAGATTATTTATCAACTTGATTTGTCCTATGACTTTACCCGTAACTTTTTATTCTTTACCTAAAAATATTATTTTAGTTGGCATGTTTCTCTAAATAATCGAAAATAACAAGTAATGCTTCTATATAATAAATATAATATATATATATGGTTCCCATCGAATTTTCAACTCCAAAAAATTACAGATAGATCCAAAATTATAAAAAACCAGTCCACTAAAACACAAATTAACACTATTATATTTTAATACAGTTTTTGATTCCAAATCGTAGCTTTTACAGAGCCTTCAACGCCGTGACACTGAGCGATAATGATCAAAACATAAAAGTAGCCACGTAATATATGATAGTAAAACTTCTGAGGTGTTAAAAGCTGGGGTCGAGCTTAGATGATTCTATCATTCATTGGAATATGGTCGTCCATCATAGTGTTAAATATATGCATCCGACTTCAATAGCACCCACTTTATTTGAATCTTTTATTTCCTCGACGATTTATTACACTTGCCATGTTACCTTTATTTGGCTTTAAAAGGTGGATCATGGTTCTAAATAAACAAACAAAAACAGTTTAGCTTACTCAAGTTTTGTACTATTTTGGTTGCCTAAGATGTTTTGAATAGGGATGTTATACAGTTCGATAACCATAATCGAAACTTTAATATTGATATGTTAATAATATTATCGATATCGTATTCGAAAGATTAATAACATTATCGATATCGTTGGAAATGTTCATATCGGTAATATTGATTACAGATGCTTAAAAACTACTACGGCTGATTTTTTATATGTCTGTCTGTTAGTTTTTTAGCGAACCCCGTTGTAAATATAATATTTTCATTATATTAGACAAATAAGAAAAAAAATATGTTATACAATGTCATGTTTATGAAAATTGCTACCATTTTTAACCACTGATAAATTAAAAAAGCACATCAAAAATATGAACTATGAATGCTATGTTAACATACTCAAAGTAAAATAGGAACGCACTTCCGTGTATAATATATAAAAAAAATTGTAATTAATAGTGATAGTACAAGCCACAGCACAGCATTCATAATGAGCTTCGCCGCTCAGCACGCAAGAATCTTTCGGAGGGGAATGGAGTGTCTTAACGAAGAAGGAAGCTAGTTCCTTCTGTCTATCCTACAATGTGCAGAATACAACATGAAGCTTAAAATAATTAAAAAGACAATGCCGTTAGTGGATCGCTAGCCCAATTTAAATTAATATTATTATAGTAACCTAAATCGAACATGATATAATAATAGTTTAATTACATCCCTAGTCGTATCCAAATCCGTAACATTCTTAAATTCCTCCGTAAATTTGTATTTTGATAATCAATCGAAATTGACATTACGTAAGAAGTTTTGTGACACAGTGAGGCTGCCATATTTCTAAGGTTAACACGCAGGTAATTAAATAACAAATAAATACTATAATACTAAATATATAGATTATACTTAAAAAAAAAGATATGACTTGTGAGTGTGTAATTTTTAGTAACATTTAACGCTTGAAACCAATAGAGAGGAATATTAAAACGTTTCTTTTATCGTTAAAAATAATTAGTTGTCGGCAACATGGTAGCGTGTGGTGTTAAAAATTAATAACGTTGTATTTCTCACTGCGACTTATATTAAAAAATGGTAAGGGTCAATGTAAAGGGAGTATTAGGTTCGTTGACTACCATAAGATGCTTAAGAACGATTATGTAATTGCATTATTATTAGAAACAAATAAGCAAACAATAAAATTGTCATACTGAAAATGCCTAATTTTGTTAGGCATTTACAGTATGACAATTATGTATAGTTGGAACCAGTTATAGCTTTAATATTCTTTCACGAGAACAGCTTTTATTATTGATTAAAAGTATACATCTTAAATATCTAAAAAAAAACGCAAATGTTATAATTATTTAAAAATAAATGTAAGCTAAAATATATTATACATATTTAATTTTCATAAAGATGTTTGATCTTTGTCGTATGCGGGTGTCCTAATCACTTCGCGACTCCCGCTTGCGTGTCAGCGGAATCGTTCAACGGATTATAAAAGTATTCGTCCTATAAAAATATACCTATGAACATAATATTAACGTTAATGGTATTATAGAGGAGATCCATTAAACTTATAATGTTGCTTAATAAAGATTATGACCTCCGTTTTTTCGATCACGCCTCACGTGTTTTCGTTAAGTCATTCGTCAAGTGTTACCTGTCTCATTTGTATGTGTGATATGAAATAAGAATTAAAAAACACTTTGGTATGTAAAAACAATGAATTCATCTATCATCATATTTAATATCAATATTTAAATATAGAAAAATTATCATGAAAGTAACCATGAAATAACATTGACGATTCCTTTCATAACAAATTATTACTCAGATATTGTGCTCTATAATTATCTTTTAAAAGGGTTCATTTGTTGTGTAAAACCAATATTCTAAGCAACATTTTTAATAGCAACTACTAACTTGTTTAAATAAATTCTTTTTCATGTACCTATGTATAGAACATTGCGTTGCGTTTAATACTTTTTTGCATTGCAGAAAATTAAAAATAATATAGACAGGATTCGCATTTACCACAGCTGGATATATTACGGCTAAGGGATTGCGTACAGTAGAAAGGTAGAATTATATCAGAATCCGATTCAACAAAGGACGAAGAAGCGACTGGCTTACACTGTCGTATTTGAGAAAAATTTATTATAGGATTTTCGAATCGGCCACCAATGAAGTTGTAGGACAACAAAATCGCTTGATAGATTTATCTCAACTGACCACATTAAGATGCCCCTGACTCATTTCATATGAATTGTCATAAATTTTTTCTACGTCCGTCCGTGCTTGCTTTTTACTTTCACGATTCTTATTAAAACTTGTGTATACATGAAATTCATCATTATTAATGTCTGCATTCAAAATATATTCTTTAATATATTTCGCTTCTCGATGCTGAACAGTTGAATAATAGTGTTGTTCGTACAGAAGTATTATGTTAGAGTTGTAATCGATAGCCATTTTCATAAATATTGCAGAAACATTTTCGAGGTTTTTTTTTTCTATTAAAACCAGTTCCATTTTACTACACTTATATATACTCGTATATATGTCAGTGTACACTGGATAAACAACAATTTCGGCTTAAATTGTCCGATTTTACAATAAATTACATTCTTTCTTTGATAGCCGACAAATTCGAACACACATAAGACACACATTCATCTTGCTTGCAATAAAATGTCTTCCGTACCCCGTTGTACTTGCTTAAAAATAAAACGTATTAGTCAAAAATGATGGATGCCCGGACCTATCTGCACCCATTAAATAATAATAGTTAAACCGGGGCCACGACGATCAATCAAAAAATCAATAAGACTGATCAAAGATTTAGTTTAAGCTACCGTGAACGTTAAAAAAGGCATTAAAATCTAATGCCACGGCTTTTGAGAATACATTCTTGTTTCTCTTAAAGAAGATTATTACTTCATACATATTAATTATAAAGTATAAAATTATTATTTTGGTGCAGGATATTATTATGAAATAACAAATTAACGATATTAAATTATATATACATAAGATTTTATTTTAATAGTTACATATTAATTTACAAACATAACATTCTAAAATTAAACAGCATAAGTTCATGTTTTTAGCACATATATATCAAGTAACAAGTAAATTGAAATGTTAATTTTCTAACAAACTAACGACAATATTATTTTTAATATCGATATGGTTTAATAATGACAATTTAATCCCTTTGTATTAAGATAATCTGTTTGAAACAGGCTGCCGGCATCGAGCTCAAGGAGAATCTTGCTGCCAGTGCGGCTAGCTGGCCGTATCCCACAGTGTACCACCCGTATGACGCCGCCTTTGCTGGTTATCCGTTCAATGGGTAAGTAGAATTACCTTCGGCATGTCAATAAGCTAATGTAAAGTCATTGATGAAGTATTTCTGGTATAAAGTATAACAGCACTTGAACTTTTAGATATAAATACCTAATTATTAAAAAAATAATAAGATTAGGGCCTTATTTCGGCTAAGAATATGGAATTAACTAAGTCATTATATTTTTTTCATATCTGTTCAATTATATTGTTATTGAATATATAAAACAGTGACTTATTAATTTTTTCTGCAAAAATCATAGAAATGTTAGTGAAAAAGCACCATCTATTTTCTGTCCATTTTTATGTAAAACTTAATTTAATACACGTTGAAAATCTAAAACCTGATTGTCTTGATGCAAGATAAAGCGTAAAGCTAAACTTTTCCAGTACGACATTTTAGTCCTACATTTCCTCCGAATTCTCGAGTCAATACGTGCTGAGTGGCGGAACTCGAAATATATGGTGTAACTCTAACCCGTAATTTTCGTTGTCATCAAAGAGAAGTAATGAAAGTATTAAATATTTTACTTATCCAAGTGGTAAGCGTATTTCAATCGTATCGTAATCATCGCGCTTATTAACACACCCTTAAGCTACCGGAAAACATAACGGAAATTTCTTAAATATTGGAGTAAAATGATTAATTTTGTAATAGTATTATGGTAATCTCTTAAATGCAGGTTGTATTTATTATATACAAGCGATATTTTTCAATACATACAGTGAAAAAGAACATAAGTGGATCAAGAATCGACTAGAATTTAAAAATTCAAATAAACAAAGTGTTTAATGCCTCTGAGCCGTTCATTCTTAAAGCTTGTTACTGTTGAAAGCTTTCGAATTATACAATGCGCTGGACGTTACTCAATTTGAAATGATTGCGACGAAGTAGGTTGCTTAGTAAATAAAAACTGAAAAAATACATCACCTACTGGCAACAGGATTTAAAATTCAATTGTACTTTTACAAACTCGTACAAATATGTGTTGTATGTTTATAAATATCTTTTCTAATATATAGATATTTTATAAATACTATAAATATTAAGTTTTATCGTTCTCTCTTATTAGACGTTATATATAATAAAATAAAATACAATTTTTCCATTTAAATCACTGAATTCAAAAATATTCCTAGTAATACATATATATTTTAATCAATAGCATGTAATACTTCCCTAATTTTTGCAGCGCAACGCTGTGACCAAGATATGTTTAAAATCGCCGAATTTGAGTAAATGTATTAATGTCCATTTTTTTAAAATTGACGTACGTATCAGATAAAGCTACCAGAATCAATTTTAACGTTTGTCACATAAACATAACTGAAGGGTCGCCTTGTATGCGATAGCGGCACCTTGTAAGGGATTTTACATGAGTTTCAGATATTTATGTTGTATCAGTTTATTTAACAATGTTTGTCATAAGGCTCGAACACACTGTTGTAAACCATTGATTTGTATTAATAAGTTTGGACCTGTCGTGGCGCAGCGGCACAAGCGTGTGACTGTAACCGACGGGTTGTTAGTTTGTTCCCCATTCGAGAAAATGTTAAAGTTAATATTTTCAATTTAAATTTTTAATGTTTTCATTTCTACGCTCTAATAATAAGGCAAACCGCTGCGTTGAGTTCCGCCACTCAACAGGCAATGCACACACGTGGAGCGGAGTGTCTTAACACTTGGTTCCCAAATTCCCTCTGCCTACTCTGTCATTTGCGTGATACAGCGTGAAGCTGAGTGAGTGAGTCACAAGTTGATGGTTGCGTTAGTTTTTTGAACGATGAAAGAAAGTAAGCTCATAGTTACTATTTGTTGAACCGTACAATTTCATTCAAATTCATAGTAAAACAATTAACTTAGACTTAAACTTAGTATTGTTAAGTTAAAAATTTTAAGAGGATTAAATTTAAATAATAGTTGGTTTATTAAAAAATAACAATATAGGTAAGTGTTAAGAGTAAAAATATTAGTACATTAATATAATTTCTAGAAAATTATAAATCTTTTCGCAAGGGTTTTTACAATTATTCATATTTTGTATTCAAAATATTAAAATTTAACTTTTTGAAACGATTTTAAAGTATTTATATGATTGGCAGTTATGAAGTAGTAATAATTTCTATTTAACAATTTAATACTGATTTAATTAATAGGAAAAACATTTTTTTTCTCTTCATTAACGGTGAAGTAGTTATAGTCATTTAGCTTGTATATATTTCAATATCGCATAAATCATGATAATATATGAAAATAAAATCAAAATGATCATTTTGAGTGTAAAATGTAGACAATACAAGAGAACTTGCAATTTTTTTTGTAAATGTATGAATATTCTATTTAAGCTTGGCTTGAAGAAAGGAAATGTAAAAAAATATTTTTTTAAAATTATACTACTTTATTTGTATATTTAATACCGATATATGTCAGCCTGATTTAAAGGCGTTCTGAGGGAGGCCGCTTAATCACAATTAATAATTATTACAAAAGCATTTTTAAAAAAAATCTGTGGAATCATTTTGTACCGTGTACAAGTATTCGAGGCGTACTATACATTTCTGGTTCCTTCAGATATAAATAAACTTCGGCATTAGGCCATTGATCTTGATAGTAAAGCTACTATATAGTCTCATATTTCATTTATGAATTTATTGTTTCGATATGCGGTTTACTAAGTGAAATTTTCATGTAATAAAGGGCTTTATCTGTCCATTCTACACATACATCCAATTTTTTATAGTTACATAGTTCAAATCAATATTTTTTTTGTCTACATAAAAACATTTGTTTTCACCTTAGGAAGATAAAATTAATATTTAAATTACAACATAATATATACATACATGTATAATCTATAAAACTATTCTAACTTTATCGTTAAAAGCAAAACATAGGTAGTAGATAATAAAGTTAACTTACTTACAAAGTACGTTACAGATCGCAATTAAATAATTTGTTATTAAAATTATGTCATATTTAATTATAGAACTAATTTTATCGTTGATTTTTAAATGTTCCCAATCTGTGTAACTGTTTCATACAGACGTTATCTATAGCGCGTTGGTGGTCCAAGTTAGAGACATCAAGTATGTCATTAATACTTATCGCAGCTCTTATCAGTGCGCTCCCTGTCAATAAAATTCAAATAAATCTAATATTTTGGAGAATTTTTGTTTTTGTGAAATATGAATCGGTTTTACTTTGATGTAACAATGTTAGCTTTACCCAAAATATTAAGATACAAGAATTAGTTGCTTATCAAAAAAATGTATTTTACCAATACTGCCGCTAAGTCTATTTGGGATATAAAATATGTATAAAAAAGTATGTAGAAAAATTTTATATACAAACCGTCAATGCTTTATTTTTTGTTTAATATAAGTAGCTCAAAAATATCGGTCGGTCGGTTAAACGTTTGCCGTGGCGCAGTAGCACAAGCGTGTGACACTGTAATGTTGTCGAAAATATTCTATAAAAATTGTACCTACCAATTGTGCTCTGTTACTTCTAAGAGTAGAAAATACAGTGAAATTATCGATACTACCATTAATTACAACATCTTAAACTACACTTGCTTCGTTACTTTCTTAGCACAAATAATCTTATTTATTGCTAATATTGAATTTAGCCACTTTTCTATTTCACCGTTGATATGTATTGATTATAAAACAACATCCAGGTCTAAATCTAAAACAAAAATTCAACACTTAACATAGACTAATGTATCTTTTTAGGTGTCATTAATACTCACAATTTCAATACTCTCAATAATATAAGCAATACTTTAAACAGAAAAGAAATTTTATATTTAAAATTAAAATTATAATTAAAAATAATTTTTTTAGGTACATTATTATACATTATTAATAGCCTAAGAACGCTAAATATATATTATTCCCTTGATAATTAAACATCCTTTCTAAATACCATTTAGTAATTAAAGTATGTAAATTGCAAAGTATCTATGAATTTTTACCATCGAGTACAATTACTTTAAACGGTCGTAATAACTGTTTTATTGGAACAGACGTCAGGCCACTCTTGTTTATTAAAAAAGTTTACATTTTATGCTACAGTAAATACTATTTTTTTTAAATAAAATATAAAGCTGTCACCTGTACCTATATATGTAGTTAATTGTGAACGCGCTTGTCAAATGCCACAATCATGAACTTTATAATATTTTATCAATAAGAAAGAGGTTAATCATTGTTCAGAGGCACAGGCGTGCCACATGTTCTGGACTCGATTTCGACTGGAGTAAATTAAATTTTCAATATTTTAATTTCCCCGATTTTTTCGCTTGGTTTCGCAACGAGGCAAAGCGCGGCATTGAGCTCCGCATTTCAATACGCAATGCCTTCAGAATTCGGCGGAAAATAAGGAACGGAAATGTATTTAAGGGACAAGAAGGTCTCAACACTAGGTTTCCAGGTTCTTTTTGCCTACCCTGTTATGTGCTGGCGACAGCGTGAAGCTAAAACAGCAAGATGCATTGAATGAATATTCTCTGATCTGATATTAGTGCATTCATAGAATATGCTTTGTTTAGAGAATGCCATTTAGAGAATATGCTTTCTATATATGTAAATAATAAATAAATAATTACAGGAGTACTTATTTCAAATATCTGTATTTTATATATATGTATATTGACTTCAAAAGATAAGTGTGAGACATCCATACAGGTATCATAAATTATTTTTACAACAAACACGGTATAAAACCCAATCGACACATCGCATTCATTTATCTTTAATTAATAGGCGCGTAAACTACATTTGTAAAATTCACAGATCCCCGTCAGACCAACGCCGCAAACAGTTAAATAAGTGGTTTCAAGCCGATAATTAATATGCTTTAAAAGGGGGGTTGTTACTATAACGGTGTAATAGGCGTCCCAGCAGGTGTGAGGCAACAGTGTCTTAATCATATGACGAGTACTATTGAATTATATAGAATATTTTTTTGATTCTTGATATAAAGAAAAGATTTTTTTGGGTAATAATAGTACTGTGAATATTCATTATAGGATCTAGGGTTCAGATTAAATTAGGTTATTGCAGCACGCTGCGTTTAATTTAGGTCTTTGTTTTATTATATGACACTTAGTACCTTATTTTCTAATTAAAAATTACTAGTAAACGTTTTTATGTAAGTGATTAGTGATCATATTACACATGGCATTTTACATTGATAGTCATACTCTCCCGACGGAGTGTTAGAATCCTCTGATTACTCTGTTTTCCTAAAGCAGCGTTGAGTTTCGCCATTTTTGGTTGACGTGGGGAATGAAATTGAGTGTCATGACACTAGGTTATGACACTTCTGTCTATCCTGCTAGGAGCGAGATACAGTGTGAAATTGTATGTATTAATATATA
>JAXGGP010000028.1:7945980-7971812 GCA_035584415.1 Eueides aliphera
TATTTAATTAAATATGTAATGTTTTCATTGTTCATACCAAGCTGCCTTTGCCTACCCTTCCATGCGCGGAGTTGTATTCCGAAGCTAAAGCAAAAAGGTCATTTACTTCATTAAGGAAAAGGGCATAAAAATAAAGTCCAAAGATTAATTATTATTAATATTTAATAAACATTTACTTGAATGTAAGTAAACGCATATTAAGAATAACTACACTAGATATACTGTATACCGTGTATAATATAGTACTTTTTCTATCTATATTTTTCTAATAATTTGTATTAAACACAGAATTGGATCTTAGAATTTATTGAACTACTAAGTAATTAGTCGTAACTAAATTAATTACTACAATAATGAAGTTATAGTGGCTTCATGAATTATATGAAATCCAATTGGGCTTTTGCTTTATAAAGGTTATCATGTTTCAACAAGTTTTAAAATTTAGATATATGTTAATCTTTTATAAGGCAAATGGATTACAGTAATTTAATATTTTTTATTCGCATTTTTGAACAAGTTCGTGCTAATGGATCGAGGTTTGATCCTAAGCCTTAAAGTTTTTGTGTGCTGTTTCTTTTTAAATACATTTTCTACTAAATGACGCTTTTGACATTGCGTGATAAAATGTAGAAATGGATAACTTGTATGGTAATACTTACTGGACCCAATAAAATATTTGAAAGATCCATAAGAAAATTTTATTGTTAGTAGGATGCATCCCGAATTTCAAATTAACTATTTTGATATGATATATTAAACAAAATAATTCAATGGTATAGTTGTATTGCAACAGTATTTGACAAAAGTTCTAAATAATGAACTTTTTACTTAATAAACATAAAAAGCTAGCTTTTTACTATATAAGCATACAAAGCTCAAGGACAACATTTTCAATATTATTGTTAAAGGTAGTCTAAGGAGTTGTTGTGAGAATTTCAGCCTGATGTCTGCTTTTAAAGTCGTCAGTGCTGTCATAAGCAGTAGTAATAGTAGTGGCTATGACATACAGCAGTAATAATGAGAGAACAAAGAAATACTAAAGTATATAACGTACAAGTACTTGTTCAAAGTATAAAAAATGTGAGAATAGTTTTATATTTTAAATCGTTATTTTATTTCTCAAAATAAAAAAATATATAAAAGTTCAAGTTAGCTATTAAGTATATTGTTTTTTGATAGGTAATCAACGATATACTTGACATAGTACCTACATCTTATTCTTAGAAGCAATTCTGCCGTAGCAAAATATCTGTTAATCAGACATGAATGCATTTGAAACATTTTTTTAGTGGACCTCGAGAATTTATTAAGTAACCATTTTTTATATTACTATAAAAAATATTTAATATTTTTTTAATTAATCTATTTAAAAGAAAAACAAAAAAAATCCAATGACCAATGCGTCATACGAACACGATGTGTGGCGAATGATGTCACTTCGACAGTTAATCGAGGGTACGTGTATAGACAACGATTTACAACGCAAAGAGCCAGTCCTCCCGTGTATTACCGATCTATAGAACAATAAAGAGTGGTGTTAGTTGCATACCAATTGCTCTATAGTATGCGACCGACGCCGCGTACATTATTAGTACGCTGTACTGCCTTCGGAGTAATTGACCGGTGGCTAATTTCATTCTAGACGCATTGGCCTCTTCCTCTTTCCTTTTTCCTATCGGTCAGCCAGGGATTGTTCGATTGTGTTAGTTATATGAAATTTGTATTTATGTTCACACTTCATTTTGATGGTAGATTCTTGCGATGACACGAGTTGAAGTACCTACCTACATACGTATAAAGATAAAAGTTTAATAAAAGGAAATTATATAGATATCGATCTGTATTAACCAATATAGACAATTAAACATTTATAAAATTATATTATATAATAATATTAATAAATATTTCAGCTTATTATAACGTACACTATTTTATCACGCTATTCGATTTTAGACTAGATCATAAAAATTACTATTTTGTAACACGAGTAAAGTTAAAAACGTAAGAAAACGAACTAAATTTATATAAATATATATATAACCGATGTTAATTTCATAGCCCATGTCGAATACAGCATGTAGCGTGAAATTTGCCACCAGTACCATGTAAATTGGTTAGTACACTCGTGTATACCTATCAAATGACATATTAGCGGTCGTGCCTGATCACTGAAAAGCTATTAACATAAAAGATAACCGTTATGAGTCCATTTAACGAGTGCTACACGCCAAGCGAAATAAATAACATAGAAATATGTTTATTACTGAAATTTACTTTTTGGCTATTAGCAATCACATCTAACTAACGACCTGCCCCGGCTTCAATCGCCTGACGTTTGCTAATTACAATTCTTGTTCTTGACTTTATTTCCGTTCTGGTTTAGAAAAATACAGCATGACAACATTTCATATTAAAAGAAAAACTAATTTTATTAAGAAATATAATAGCACTCCTCTCAAATATATATACTTATATATATACCTATATATATATACATATATTTAAAAAAAAATAATCTTAGCTAATCTTGGAAATCACCATACAAATTATTCTTAGAAAAATAAAGTTTGTAGATAAACATATAATTTACGTCATATTAATGTATTTTAATTGATAACATTATTCAAAGGTCAAACATTTTTTGTGGTTGAACCTACGACCTATTATGAGTCATCGGATTTTTAGCTAAATATATATGTATATTTTGCGTACATAGTTATATAAATTTACTTACTTACTTAGCTTCACGCTATATCCCTAGCGGGGTAGGCAGAGAGAACGGAGCGCCAAACGCTACGGTCTCGGCATACCTCTTTCGCCTCGTCCACTGTCATTAACCTCACTGTCATTATAAATTTAGATTAACTAAAATAAAAATAACTGGTAGTTGTGCACATGACATAGTAAGTGCCTGAAGTAACTCGGTTTATAGGTACAGTGAATCATTAAACTACAACACGATTAGTGTAGTGTAATATAGACTTTGGTCATGAAAGACAAATAATTTGATTTTCAACATGTATTCTTTTTTTTAGTTAGATTCACGCTATATCTACCGCTAGTAGACAGAGAGAACAGAGCGCCAAACGCTACGGTCTCGGCATACCACTGTCATTAACCTCTTCATACATGCCCTCCGGGGAGTCCTCATGCTTTTTACATGATCTTCCTCCAGTATCATAGATACTGTAATTTCGAAGATCAACCGACTAATATTATTAGACTTTACTAGACTAATAATAACGTGATCAACCGAGGTCTCCCCCTCCCTCTCACCACTTATTATTTTTTTTTATTATTACAAATACGTATTTTGAAAATTCCTTAACTATCAACGTGATTCTATAATATTTACGTATATATGTACGTATGTACTATCAATAATCTTAGAAATAATAAACATTACGCATTCGCTAGTGACGTTCGAATAAATAAACGAATATAACCACGTCTTCTTACCACATAATAGGATACTTAGCGACGACCCTAATGTTTAAGTATTTAATTTAATTTACCGTAACATGACCTAACTTTGTAATAACGTGATCTACGATGTTGACACCTCGGTGACGTAGTTGAAAATTTTCATACATGAATTCATATATAATAATCAAATATGTTAGATTTTCACTTTCAATTATTTATTGAACTTTTTTATTTATATTATGAAATATATGCTTGCATGAAATTAATCAATTATTTTTTAGTTGATTCTAGTCATACTTAATCACATTTGTCCACAATTCAATACTAGAAAGTTGATTTTAATATCTGAACACAAATTGTGGGTTCGATCCTTACTCGAGGAAACGAAATATTTAATATTTTCAATTTTAATATTTTATGTTTTCATTTCTTCACTCTGGTAACAAGGCAAAACGCGGCGTTAAGTTCCGTCACTTAGTAAACAATTCCTCAAAGTCGTTGGAAAGTCGGGAGCGGAAGTAGAACGGAGTGTCTTAACACTATTCTCCCAAGTTCCTTTTGCCTACCCTGCCATGTGCGGGATACAGCGTGATGCTGAGTAAGTGAATTTTAGAATTCAGAAAGAACTTAACCGGTACCAATACTGATGGAAAAGTTAAGCTGTCTATCTGTCCCGTATGTTTTCACACTTCCAACGACCGATAAATCGATGTTTTTGGCACACAACGTCCGACGTGAATGTGAACAGATGGATGGACGTTTTATCCTGTAACTAGTTACATATCTATATTTACATACATATTTGAGTTACTGCATATGTGTCGCGCAGCAAATACATATGTTTTTAATTTGTGATTATTTATAAACTCTTCTAAATTATATGAACTGCGAGGCGTGACTATCGTAAATATAATTTCTTTATATACATTTGATCTTACTATAAAGTTTTTATATATAAAAATGCTACAAATGAAACCATTTTAAATTAATACGTAGTACTACGTAGTAAACTTATATTACTTTTATAAATCGATTTAAAATTTGCCTATGGAAGAGAAGTAAGAAGGTCTCGTGTACAAAAATTATCCGTATCATGTACAGCTTCACACAAAGCTTGAATTAATTAAATTTTTGTTTAAAAATAAATCTGGCGAAGCGGCACAAGCGTCGTCTGTTACCGATAGGTTCTAGGTTCGATCCCCAGTCGAGGAAATGAAATATTTAATATTTTTAATTTAAATATTCAATGTTTCATTTCTTCGCTCTGGAAATTAGGCAAAGCGCGGCGTTGATTTCCGCCACTCAACGCGCAATGCCTCAAATTCCAATAAATAAATAATATTATGTTTACATTACCGTACAATAGAACTATAACTTAAGCAAGTTTCTAAAACAATTACAACATCAAATAAAACGTTTCTCAATATATTTCGAAATGTCTTCATAAAATTGAATCAACGGTATTAATATGTCAGTAATAAATGACGTGACCTCTGATAACAAGTGAACCATGCCTGCGACACTTAATTTTCACAAGTTTATTCGCTCCACATTGGACTACTTGTGAGGTCTGGCGCCCGTCGTATTGATTATATACTTGAGGAAGAGCACCTACAAAACTAGACATAAATATAATATGTTTATATTTTGGTTAACGCTGAAATCGAATCTGTTATTATATCAAATTATTATTTAAGACAATCTTATATATAGACACTTTTATTTTGAAGTCATCAATGATTTCACTATCCAATATTCTCTCTTACGAATCTGTTATAAAGTGTGGCTTTTAATTTAAATATTTTTGACATTCAGAGTTAAGTTTGTGAAATTCATTATATGATCAAGCATTGTACTCTTTAAAGTTATGAAGAAAACAGTGTGTAAGTTAAACATAATGCAACATAATTAAAAAGTGATAAATTATATATACATATTGCATAGAATTAGGCTTAAAAAAATATAACTTTAGTAAAATATGTTGTATGTGGGTACTGAAACTTTTCGATTTTTGTTTCCCAGAACCAACATATATGTTTTAAAAAAGACTATTTAAATTTAGGATTTAAATCCCACTTGCATTTATATCAACGGACATGTAAACGAAATTTATCAAAGCCATAACAAGCATATTATATGCGTATATAAAATACGTACATAATAAATGAATGCAACCTTATATTAAATCAGAAGTGCACAAAGCACTCGCACTTTATATTCTTTATCAGAACATATCAAGTAATAAAAATTTTATTAATATAATACTTGTTTCGAACAAATGTAGAGTATGTTGTGTATGTATGAACATGTTATTGTAAACGCTAACTGTTGTTATGCATTTTTTATCTTGCCATTATAACAAAAACAAAGTCAATGATATAAAGTGATGACTTGACCGCACATTGCCATTGTAATTATTAAAGTTTTCGAAATTGTACTTATAATTTTCATATTTTTTTAAAAATTAATAATTTTTAGAAAAGCTAAAGCAATAGAACATAACTTTTACAAATGTCATATGTCTGTCTTTGTAACCAATATGTACTGCTACTATATAATGGAAGCTCCCTTCTATATATGAAATTGAAACTAAAAAAATACATACATAGGTTTAGTTCGGGGTTGTCTAAAGAACTGTTGCAACTGTTGTAATATTAAAATAGAACATATTTATTTACTAAAACACAAGACTTATCTCATTTATTATATATTATAATCATGGTGAAAACAGCCACTGTAGAAGTCTACAGCTTATTTATACTTCACACACGAACAGACACAACTAGATAATTGAATATTTTCGCATACACTAATACGATGATAAAAACACTATTGTTCTATAATATAAAAAAAACGATCAGATTGTGTTTGATGGATTATATCGGCTTTAAAAATTACTAGCAGAGTGCACTGATCATGTTTTTACAACACTATCTAAGACCGTTGATAAAGCCAGCACGCCACTGCAACGAATGATGCAGAAAATATATACAAATGTTTTACAGCTTAACAGGTTCCTTATATGAAATAGATGGTTTTCAGAAAATAAAAATATTAACCACCAGGATAAAAGAGCATATTTTTTATGTAATGACGATACAAAAATCAAATATATAAATTCTTTCTTTCAGATTTTAACACCCAAATATAAGACAAACCATTCAAAGAACGAACAAATTTATATAATCATATATAGGAACATTAATTTTAAATATTCTATGTAGATCTTGTGACAGTATAATGTTCTGTTTTACGTTACGGATAATACCGCAAAAATAACAGTTCCAAGGGAAACAAATATCAGTAAAAACAATATTTTTTATGCAAATAAACACTTTGACCAAAAGACGAACCGGCCAGGCATAGATTTTGAAGTGTTATCTGTATGCGGTAAAACGATAAATATAACGGAAAAATCATTCTTATAGAAAATCAGTGTTTTGAATATATACTCTACAGAGACGGGACTGTATAGATATTTCAGTTGGTTTACTTCTCCTAGTAAAAAGCATATTTTTTATTTAATATAAGAATATGTTATATTTCACAATTATGCTCAAGTTACCATATAGGCTCTTGTCTTAAATAGAGCTAGTTCCTAGATAAATATCATTATACGATTTACTTGAAGTGGAGTTAAAGGCTAATCGTTTTTTGGTCTCTGTGAATGTGAAACAAGGAACCGTTAATGAGATAGATAAGCTTTAACTCATTGTTGATAAACAGAAAGAGATTAATCGATTGCGGGTCGCATGGATGGCTGTATAAGAAAGCTTTTTATATAAGTTTACTAGATTGCACTTATTGCGAAAGTTTAATAATAGTGTATTTATGCTGAGAATAAAATAATATATAATAATAGTGTAAATTAAAAAGAGTAAACTGTATTGTATTGTTCTTTAATTTTCTATGTATTCAGTGGCATGTAATAAAAATACTGTAATATATTCAAAGGTCGCATAAGACAAGTGTAATAACTAAAAAAAACGAATAGTATAGCTACTACAACCCACGTCATTATTGTTAAATTAATTAATATAATATTGTATGGACATATGTATAAAATTTTATCGTGCGAGGGTCAGATGTGAGGCACAGAAAAATAATTTGCCTATCTATACACAGACGTCGTATTCTTATTACTTCAACATATAGGGCACGAGTATTATTGAATATTCACGACTATAGGGCAATATGTTTATCAAAGTTTTATATTAGCTTGAGATATCTATAGAAAATTATAAAAATCTATCAGCGAAAGTATTTAAAACTTATAATATTCACCCTTTTAACTTAATAAAAATCCCTTATTAAATATTTTAAATATCAAAGCAGTCTTGAATTACGGCTAGAAGTTCCCTTAAAACAAAAAACCGTATGGGTGTCGACAGACCGGTCACGAAAGCGCCGCCCAAGTTTTGATAACGCCCTTTATTTTTTGATTGGCCATTTACATACCAAAAATGTTACTATTACACAGTTTACTAAGGGGAGGCCTAATTAGTATATTCTGGTGATACCCGTAATATTATATGCGTATCCAGCGTACCACCCCTGCTACCTTGTTCACTAGAAAGTCCTCAAAAACCAGTGTTGCGTGATTCTTAAAGTAATAATGTTACTTTTATCAAACATATTTTCTCTTATTTATTACTTTGTACTATATAAAGGTATGTTTGTTTTATTGTTATGGTAAAATATGGTGGTTATTACATACGCTCTTATGTACCCTACCTATATTATATTAAACTGGTCAACTGTTTGATAAACGTTGATTCAAACTATTATATTCTTCACTGTAGAAATGTTACGTATCTTCCATATTGAACGAACGCAAGAGATGATGATCTATACACGTGATTCCGTTTCCTCTCTTGGACTTTGGAATAAAGTAATTCAATTTTGTGTTTTTATTTTCCTAAAGTACATAACGATTCATTCAGTGTACGTAAAGCTTGTAGTAGCTAAACGTTTATTTAAATCCGGTCCATGAAATACAAATACGACCTTTATAAATACAAATAGTAAATTTAAGTTGATAAAGAAGCTAATAGCACCGATAGAAACACAAAAAACTACGTTTTCCTAGCAGTCGGTCGCTGAAGAAGTAATATGATCCAAGCTTCGACCTTCCAACAGAAACTGTCACTGACAGCTACAAGAAGTTTTTAATTTCATAGGCCGTGTGTCATTCTACAGATAAGCTCGGCGGAGCGTAATGAACGTTGGTACATCTATTACAAATATCGTTGTTTTTATATGGGTGCCGACGTTGTTATTGGTTGAATTCAAATTGTATGTAATCCAATACTGCGTCGGCTTACGAGAACTAGGAGGATATTGTTACACAGTGCTTGTTCATTTATAAATGACAATGTTGCTCTGCTGACATTATTCACTAATTTTAACTACTAAATCGTATTCGCCTATAATTTTGTACCTTTGAGGTAGAAAGTTAGTAATAAAATGTATCGTGGAAATAGGATAAAACTATTACATATTAAAAATGTTAAGACTATATTAGGTCAATATGAGATTTTCTTACTTCCCATCACAAGGTAGACTCCTTGTAAATTAATTTTTGCTAATTTACACAGCATAAAATTTCTTGCTAATATGGTATATGCTTACATATTATGAAATATCTTGTTAATCCTTTACACTGTGTAATCTAAATAGAGCGTGTTCAACCACAATTCCTTCGGTCGTGAGGTTTGCAAGATTGAATCCCTTGAATTAAGGTAAAGTTAGTTTAGACTGCGTCTTATTCGACACGCGTAACTAAGAACAATATTTAACCTTATTCTTACTTACATGATAAAATATTTTCTTGTTATCTTAATAATTAATTATTCTGCGTATTCTAAAAATCTAGATTTTAGTTAAAATTATTATTAAGACCTCAAAACTATTCTATCGTAAATTTTCCTTCAGTAACGTCATATAAAACTTCCATTAAAAGTAGTTCCTTATTGCATTGACACTTAATATAAAAATAACAACGCTTAAACGAGAAAATGAACATTCTAACACAATGACAGCTTTAATTACAACCAAAGTAAAAAGGGTTTTTTCAATAGGAAATTGCTAACGAACAATTAAGGGGCTGTACTATATAAAGTTCGTTGTATGTAGGAAGTAATAAGCGTCCTATTAGAATTCAACATAAAATATTAAGATAACCTTTTATATACAAATGACGAGCTTAGTTTTAAAAAAGATATATTATATTTATATTCATAGAGATAAGAGATTAAAAAAAATTTAAATAATTTACAATGTTTCCATTAATTTCAACGCCAAGTGTCAATTTTTATAATTATAAAGGTTTTTTGTACCAATTATTCAAATATACCAATCATAAAACAATATATTGATAATAAGTCACATAGGCCGAGTTGTGATTAACATATTATTATTACTATTTACACCTGTAGTGGAGCAGGGGCACAAGCATCTGGACTGTAAAGGCGACCGGTTGTGGGTTCGATCCCTACTCCAATAAACGAAATATTACAACATAACATTTTTATTCTCCACTTTGGGGACAAAGCAAAACGCGCTGTTGAGTTCCGCCACTAGACACCAAATGCCTCAAATTCGGCGGAAAGTGTGGAGCTGCACGGAGTGTCCTAATATTAGTTCCTAAATTCTGTCTGCTCTGACATCTGTAGGATAAAGTGTGAAGCTAAAAAAATTATTTATGACTATCTAATTTTAATTAAAGTGCTATACAACTGAGTATAGTCTAGTTCAGCTCTGTCTTCGACTACGTAAGATAGATACTGTGGTATGTCAATATAAAAACCGACCTCAAAAAAGTACTTTTATTAGTTATTAGTTAGTTTCATTAATTGTTTTACTTTTTGCTCGATACATTTCCTAGTTACTTCCTTATGTTACATTTTTCTAGGTTGGTAGGTACCAATTTCAAAAGAAACAGATCATAAATAGTAAATAAGTAAGTATCAATAATATCACTTTTTATTTTTTAATTTTAGTTGTTTTGAAGAAATTAAACTATTACTTTCTACAATTTATTTCTTGTTTACATTTGTAAATATAAATATAGTTATAAAGTTGGTTTTTTTATTTTTTTTTGTTCTAAAAAAATTATATTTTTTAGTATTTGTCAACTGTTGAACGGATCTCACAAGATATTCATATAGGTTTAGATATTATTAATATAAAAAAATATATATGATACACATACAGTACAATATATAAAATATTAAAATTTCAACAAAAATTTTTTTTTTTTCGATTAATACACAATTTCTTTTATTTTTTGCGCTAATAGATTTTTATTTTTTATAATTAATTTTATGTTCCATACCTCAAAAGCACAAAAAGAAACTAAAATACGAAGACTTTGTTTTCTGTCTACCAAAACTATTATCAGGTGGAAGTCTATACTCCCATGGAATGCTGAAATGGTTAAGTTTCTAAATCTACGCAATCGAAAGATACAAGCTCATGCATTGTTTTTGCTGCAAAAATCGAAATCCTTAGGAAACTTAATACAAAATTTGCCAAAAAAAGAGAGCTTACAATAGTAATTAATAAAAAAATTAAAACTTACAATTTATGGGTATTTCATAGAAAACCTATATTTGTAGTCTTTACTCATATGCATCATATGCATATGGTCACAAGCCTAAGTTTGCTTACTTAATTTACAGGTCTACTGTAGGGTATTTGGTGTACACCTATACTTATGGAAAAGTGAAAAATTGGTGTACCAATATATTCTAAAAAACATAATTTTTACATGTTTTACTTCACATTAACTAACAATCGTGAAATTAGTATTGATACGAAACCCTCTTGGGGGATTTGGGCGAGTCCGCCTCGGACTATTTTGATTTTTTATTAGACGTCGGACTAAATGACGGATAGACAGACACGTTAGGACGTAGAAAGCTGTATTAGTGCTAATGCATGTATCGTCGACGATTTTTTCCTGTGAGATCCATTTCCCCTTCTCAAGATTTTATTTTCGTTATTATACGTCAACAAGATGCATCCATCCATAAATACATGTATTTTGTTAAAAAAAATGAGTTACTTAAATTTTCCTTTTCACATTTCAGGTTAGGCCAAGACTTAACATTTCCCCTGCCGTCCATACATACATATTATATTTTAGATGATTCATCAAAACGGTAATATGTATGAATTAGAACAGAACAAACATTACTATTTTAAATACTAAAAGGGGTTATCGATATTAGATGATATTAGATTAGATGCAGGTGCCGAGTGTTCAATATTATATGCCATTTAACTTACTATTTTTCCATGGACTAAATAAAATATGGTACTTGTGAGTGACATTCGTCTTTTTCTAGTATCTTTTTCCTTTCTCATGTTAAGATGTTATCAAAACCGAAGTGATAACTGCATTAAGTGTGATATATTTCTGTCATCCCATTTTTATGACCTTAAGTAGGAAACGCGAAGGAGACATAGACGTTTAATTGAAGTAGGGAGAGGGCGAACCACCCTCTCGGCGAAATAATAAAAAAATGAAGAGCTACCCCGGAGCTCGGATGCTATGAAAGTGGCACAGCGTGGATAAATGAAGGTTTTTTGTTTGAATGCGCCTAAGCTTCGCTCTACTTTATATTGTCGTATTCTATAAATGTTAGCTCATTCAGAAACCGAGTCATTAAAACGTGAATCTCGCCACAAATTATACCATACGGTTTTTAATTATTATCTAGTTGATTGAGTTTATTCCTTAGTTTATCTTGACTATAGAAGCATTTATTTACAACTTTTCAGCATGAAGAACTAGTATTTATGAATTAAAAAATAATAATAAGTCCTATAAGTTTAATAGAATATTATAATATATAAAATAATGTTAAATATGTTTTATCTCGAATATATCTACTGCACCAATCTCGATACAGCTTATAAGGACATGATAATGGGATATAAAATTCCATATTTATTTACGAGAATCTCATCGAGGGCTAGAATTAAGTCAACAACGGACTTAACAAAAGGGAAGCTTTTACTACACTTGTACTTGAAATTGGTCTATGAGTCTTCGATTTACGGTACAATATTCCTTATACTGTGGATCTGAGGGGCGCAGGCTGACACTTGTGCTATTTAAGTGACAGTTTTATTAATTTCCCATAGTACTCATCCCTATTTTCCACCCTTCTCAGCTTCAAACAATGCAACGGCGGCATATGGATTATGCTTGCCTTCCGCCATATAAAACTTAGAGACTTACGTGTAAAGTGTTTTGCTAATTAACTGATATTTTATATAACGTTATATTGTAATTATAATCATATTTGGTGTAAAAACTGTATAGTGCTGATTATCAAGATAAATAAAATGCTTTATTATTGCAATATTAGAAAAAATAATAAAAAGAAATAAAAGAATGAACAATATTTAACTTGTTTTGTTTTGTCATTCAATTACTTAAAAGCGTTGAAGCGAAACATTAATCTCAATAGAATAATGATAGGGGGTAACGTATTAAAGATAGTGGATATATGGGTGCGTGGTCTGCGTACGGAGCCGGGAGATAAGCACGGTGAACAGTAGAACAGCAACCGATGGCTTATCTGGATTTCAATTATCATGCCGCTTTCATTGGCTCGATGGGAGGGAGTTTGCAGGGGGCGGTCACGACTGAACTTATCTGAAATCTCACCCAAATCGGACTCCATTTACGCTTTCTATCCACCTTAAAACTTTACGGTGCGAGGAAAATTATGGTCGAGCTTTATATTGCGGGTATAGATTTTTAAAAATAATAAGGCTTAATGTAAATTTGTTATTTCTTTATCGCTATAAAGTAATTATGTGATTTCGGAATATAATTTAACAATTTCTTTCATGTTTGTTTTTTCTAGGTTCGTTTATTTAAGCGAAATCATTTTGATTCCTTTTTATCTAGTAGGTAATTACAAAATATCTTAAATTCTAGATTTAATTTAAATAAATATTAGTGAAAGTACGTAGTGATAATACCTATGTTATAATACTTTCCGTGGAGCGAGATCCCCTCTCTCACTGAGAGTAAGACTTTAAGAACGCTCCCCAATACGTTATGTGTAATAATGAACCATTGGGAACAAATGCACACTTATTAACTCATCATTTGGAAGTTATTGATTTAATAGTACTTAAGAATACGTAATATTACTTTTAAATACGTAATATTACTTTTAAATAATGTGTTTAGCTGTCGTAAAATAAATTGATTAATTGAATAATCCACTCTGCTCCACGCTGTATCCTGCACTTGGGAGACAGAGTAAACTAGAGAACCTAGTGTTAAGACACTTCGTTTTACTTCCTTTCCCCGCTTTTCCATTTTTCTGAATTGAGTAGAGGAACTCAACGCCGCGTTTTGCCTTGTTACCAGACCGGAGAAATGAAGACATCAAATATTTAAAATGAAAATATTAAATATTTCATTTCCTCGAGTGGGGATCGACCCCACGACCTGTCGGTTACAGTCACACGCTTGTGCCGCTGCACCACGACAGGCCTAATGACCTTTATAACTAATGCCATAGTGAAAAATGTTAATTAATGATATTTTGTATTGTTAACAGGTACGGAATGGATTTAAATGGAGCTCGAAGAAAAAATGCCACACGAGAAACAACCAGCACCTTAAAGGCCTGGCTAAATGAACACAAGAAGAATCCATATCCAACAAAAGGCGAGAAAATAATGCTGGCAATAATAACTAAAATGACACTTACACAAGTGTCGACGTGGTTTGCCAATGCTCGACGACGTTTGAAGAAAGAAAATAAGATGACATGGGAGCCGAGGAACAGGGTTGATGACGATGACAACAACAATGACGATGATGATCATAAGAGCAATGATGGCAAAGATGCTTTAGGTATGTAATTTTGTTAGTGATAAAAGCAATTTAAATTTTATAATAATTAATTGATTGGCGAATGACATTTTTGTATTTTTATAATATGGTATCATTCTGTCATGTTCTTATTTTTGTAACACAGTACCTATACATATTTGGGCTAAGCTGTGAATTCTCTTATTTGAGATACAGCGTCCAGAAACATGAAATGATGAGTTTTACTTCAAGCTGTTACTTAATCAAAACATTTATTTTAGACGGAAAGGACTCTGGTACGGGATCGAGCGAAGACGGTGAAAGACCTCAGCAAAGGCTAGATCTACTCGGACAACGAACTGAATCAGAATGGTCTGAGTCGCGTGCGGACAGTGGACCCGAGTCTCCGGAGCCTTACGAGCGCCCGTTGCACCCAGCCTATCAGCATTTACCCTCTCGCGCCCCAGGTAGCACGCCCTCAGCAAAACCCAGGATATGGTCACTTGCAGATATGGCGAGCAAAGACGAAGCTACTCCCCCAGCTGTCTCATTCTACCAATCGGCAGCTGCCCGGCTGGCGCACCCGTACCGACCGGAACTATACAGAGGACTGTACCCCCCGAGTCATCCAGCGGACGTGGCGTTGCTGGAGTACTCACGAACCCTGGCGCTCGCAGCGCCCGCACCCGCGCCTCCCGCCCCTTCCCCTTCGTCCTCTTCCACGTCCTCCTTGGCCGACCCCCCGCCCCGCGCCTGACCTGTCCCAAACCCCCTGGCGCACCGACAATAATCACGATCTCTGCCGACGCCGAAACGGCTAGCACGGCGTCACGTCTGTAAATATCGATAAATATATATACGAGTACATACGTATATGCGTGATAATAATTTATGCACCGGTAGAGGTTAGTTTTGTGATAGAGACACGTGAGGTTGACATCTCGACCGACGCTGCGTACCGACCGACAATACTAGGTGCTAAACGAGTTGGACCTGACACGTTGTGTAGAGTTATTACTGGAAGTGGTTTAACGAAGTGATTTTAACAAAAGCATAGGTATTAATATGTGTTATGTTTCCTCTAGTGGACTACACTGTTTTAGATTATTTCATATGTAGAGTGTAAATTATTATTTTCAAAATGTTCTCCTTATATTTAGTGCCTAATTACGTCCAGTTTATCTCTTGTTTGATAGTTTCGTAAATAACTATTCGAATTTTACTATTTATTGGTACGAGGTCAGTAGTTTTATCACACTTTGTTTAATATACTATTGTAATCTAAGAAACCAGATTGTGAGATCTCTTTATAGTTTCATTTCTAGTCAGACGACTATGATTGTCTATGATACATTTAAAAGTACACCGTGTTAAACATATTATTTGTAAGTTGGTATCAAAATCAGCTAATGTCATAAGCAAATAGAGCTGGCATCATGAATCTCTTTTGTTGAAATGTTTTAAAAATTAGGAAAGGTTCAATAGAGTCATAATAGCGTATTTCGTTTTACACATATTGAGCAGCTCTTAAGTACTATTTCTACTTTTAATTATTATTTTCGAGATTGCATGGTAATTTAATGTGTACCATTTTTTATAGAACAGCTTCAATTAACAATAAATACCTAAACTATGAGATTTATAGCTTAAATGTAAAAATTATATTAAAACGAAACTATATAGACTCTTCTTATTATATAAAGAATAATGTTAACGTCATAGTTCTACCAGTTTGACCCCAAAACGACCTTGTACATTTGTAACTAATGTAGAGGTAACGTGTAAAATATTATTTTCCCTATATATTAGACTGAAAGTCCAAAATTGACTATAGTTTTGTACATACCTACGTCACTCTTGTAAGTATTGATAGCGTCGCGGGCTTAATAATAAACCGAAGTGACTCGTGAATATTTTTTTAAATATTTTCTTATATAATATTTAAATGATATTCAGATAAATAATATGGAAGTTGACATAACTAAATCCAAAATAAATGACAACAAAATTTTATTTGATTTTTTCATTGTTATTACGGTTTATTTTTAAGCTACCGATGAAGTTAAGATAATGAGATAATAATTTTTCTGTATTAGAAATTTTGATGTAAATAAACGACGAAAGACGTGGTTCTCTAAAGAAATTGTCTATCATTGACACTGGCGATGGGCTTCGTTACGACACGATATCATACGTATGTATGTATGTATGTATGAGAGTACATAATAAATAAATAATTACATCAATTAAAATGAAAAATAATAGTTATATCCAACATGAAATGTAAAATATTTGTTAAAACATCATCATTTTTATTTATATACTTTTATTATTCAATTGTATCGATGTAGTCGTATGGATATCGTGTCTCCATAAGCAAAGGGTATCGGTATATCGGTTTAGTGCAAAGCACGTCATATAAGTGTAACACTGCTAAGAAAACATAGAGAACCAGTATAGTTATGTTACAACGACGCATATGATAGTTCTGTGTTAGAATAATATATGTATCGTTGCCATGCAGCAAGAGCCTAGTATATGAATTCTACTTAACATTGTCGGACAACATGGCTGGTAATAAAACATAAAATACAAATAAAATGTACTGTTCCATAATAGTAATAAAATATTTTAAATTCTTAAGCAATATAAAGAGAACAAATATAAAAAGTTCTAGCTATATGTGACATGTTTTTACTAGGCTTGAACTTCATGGTGACGATATTATTAAATGTTATATAAACCCTGAGATTTATGGCAAATTTATTTATTTAGGCAAACTTTATAATTTTGTTAGCTTCAACGTCTTTAACCGTTCCCGAAGGTGTGTGAATAGATGCAATAAAATTTAATACAGAAATATAATTCGATTTTCATTACTTACCTACCTTTAGTTTAAATTATCACTGTCACTGGTAGTTGTTGGTATTATTGATTGTTTAAAAAGCAACATTTAAAGTTTCAAAAATGCGTCATATTTAAACATTTATTTATTAAATAAATGACGATGAAAGAAAATTTTATATTTTAATATTAATTTATTTTTTACATGCGTATTAAAAAAATATATTTAGAATATTAAAATACCTATTTAACCCAAATTTGGTAGAAAGTGGGGGAAATGAACGGACTGTATTAACACTATATTCCTAAGTTCCCTCTGCCCAAGCTGCCATGTTAAGTATACAGTGGAAAGAAAAAAACCAGAAATATAAAAGTTTTTTGAAAACGATAATTTCTGTTCAAAATAATTAATATAGATATTAGTGAGTTAAGTAATATAGTATATTAAACCTCAGATTAAATATTTATCACATATTTGTATTGAATAAAAAACATTTTTTTTGTATGAGCTAAGACATGAGCGAGCTTTTAGAAAAGTTATAATACACGAATAAACTTTCCACAATGTGATGTATGTCAACACTAAAGCAAAAATGTCAGCCTAAGTTACCACAGTAACTTAGTCAAACATACAAAATTAGTGCCAAACGTTGAAAACAGGATGCTAATATATAATACCTGAACTAACCAACCAACTCTAAATCAATCAACGATTATTAAAATATATTCTGCATAATTAAACTTCAAAGTGCTGGGACAAAATTTTCCCATCATAATTGGGTCTGGTATAACAAATGAAGAACCATACGTTTGAAGTGGTGACTGACGTCAGTAGTAGGTATGTCGTATATTATTTACGCAGATGAAAGGCGGTAATATAAATAAACAAATCGTGCGCGTTGAAATGGAAGAGAATTCACAAGAAATATTCAATTATCTCATCCGTTCTTAAATACCGAGTGATTTAAATGTTTCGATGAATTCATTTTTAATAGATTGCCAAATATACATAGAGTACAAGTTTAAGAATCCTTTATTATGAAATATGTTTTTTTTTGCTTTTAATTAAAAATCTTGAATTCCGTACTTAGAGTATTCAAAAGAACAAATAGAAACCTGAAATGCTAATATAAAGAAAAAAAATGTATATTATTCACTAAAAGATTGCTACGAATCACATAATCGAATTGAAACAAAAAAAAAGATGGAAATACAGAACCTCTCATACAGAATGTTGGACTTGTATGTATTTACACTGTTAAATGCTGTTTAAAAATAAGCGTTAATATCAACATTAAAAATAACGAAAAAGAAAGAACAATTTGAAATATCTACATACCTGTAACTAGCTAGACTTAAATAGATTTAAATGCATTGTTTAGTATTGTTTGACATATTTGTAGGTATTTAAAACTTACTAGCTTAGTAAAAACAATCACATTTAACTTATTTAAAGAAATAGGCAGAATAAGATTTCCTGGTTATGTTTATCACATCCTACAGCCATACTTCAAGTAGATTCAGCTCGGTTATTCGATATAATATATCATAATTTTGTTTTTTCGCTTCGAGCTCCTTCTGAGTATTAGTGGAGAAATAAAGAAAATATAGTATAAGACACCCTATTTTTTCTTTTTGTTTTAAATTTTATAATAGTGGCGGAGAACAAGTAAATCTAAATAATTAAAAATACTAATTTACATACAATTGACTTACTGTAATTTCAATATTCTTCTATCACGCGTTTCAAAGTTAAAACTATGTCATAAATATCATTTTTTGCTTTTAAAATAAATATTTTTCTCCAGTAAGCCTACAACGCGGCCTTGAGTTCTGCCACTCAACACGTAATGCCTCAAACTTAGCTAAAAGTCTCGAAGTTCCCTCTCCTGTATGGTTCCCTGCCATTTTCGGTATACAGGTGAAGCTAAAAAAAAAGAAAATAAAAGTAAGCCTGCAAGTAGAAAGTAAGCCTACAAGTAGATAGAGACTACCAAGTCTCTATCTCTAATTAATTTAAATTTGACGTTGAAATTTAACAAATCAAGATCATATTATGTTAAGCGTCGCCACTTAACGCATACAAGAGACGTGGTAACCTATCGCTTATTGGTAATATTTATACGACTTGAGGCCAATCAGCATGTTTGGAAGATGACTCACTTGTTCAAACCAAAGTTACCATTTAAATCATAATCTCTCACAGCAATCATGTGTATTGTCGCATCGGAACGTGAAGACTGCCTCCGTCATCCCATTATACAGATAAAGAATATTAAAGCAAATCTAAGGTAAAGTTAAATGACTCGGAGTTTTCATTCGAATACAAAAAATATCTTCAATACGTCCGTACGTTGTGTAAATAGTACAACATGTTTCAATAACAAAACATCTTAATAGCCGATGACGGGTGAGATTCAACAATAACGAATGATGAGACGATCCTTGTAGTGTAGTGGTTTGTAGGCTTTGTCTAACGATCACAGGTCATCAGTTCTATTTGAATAATCGAGGAATTCTTTTGTAAATGTTCAACAAACGACTGGTTTTTATAAACATAAATGTGATTGTACTCGACCTATATATTATTAACAAATATAATTAATGTTATTATTTAATAATTTGCTTGTATCTTTTGTTATTAGCGCAACAGTTCACAAACATCTATCTGGTATATTTTATAAAGGTACACTTGATGTATATATCTGCATACGTATAGACTGACTTGGCCGCAAGAATCTTCGGTTAAGGAATTCCGACTTCGTAGCTGCGAATGCTATGCCATCTAAAATATTGGACAACTCCATCTTGGTTTTATTTTTTTTAAAGAAACAATGAACTGGGATCAAAGAATGTATGCCTGAATATGCTAAGTTCTCCCACGTTATAAGATATGGATACTTAATGCTAGCAAATTATACTATATGTACGAATATATCAATACTATTGTAACAGCAATTCTGAGATAAAATTAAAAGAAACCTATATCTGATGATGGCATTCTAGAAAAATCGAAGGGAAATATAATGTTAAATGTTTTAAAGTACTACAAACTTATGATAGTGTAGATTTGATTTAATACTGGGATTCTACTGATACCGATCCTGGACATAACAGACCAAAGAAAATCTAGGAATTTCAGCAACAGTTACTTTTACAACAGTTACTTTTTATTGGACTCAATTCATATAGCTCAACAGGCCAAAATGTCCAGTTTGTACAAAAATAGTACCTAATTAAAATTGAAGTTTCACATACGGCAATTAATTAGTTTATTGTTTGAAGTCAGTTTCTTTTTGTTAAAAATTTTAGTTTTTTTGTATATTGTCTATAAGTGTATTATGTTCATGTAATGCGAATGCGAAACGCTAACATTTAAAAAAAATATATTATTACATTAATAAATAAAGTTAAGGTATACAGTTAAATTTGAGTTACATTCTATAAAACATTTCATTTCGGTACATTTTCACCTTAGCTTACTAATTTTTACCGTTTTAACAAATATAAAAAATATATTTCACTTTATTTAAAACTTATATTTATATATCTATATCGCATCTTTATAGTAACCTATTCAGGTATTGTGATCGAAACATTCAGCACATTACGAGAAAAACACAAACAAAAAATATTATCAATAATAAGTCATGATTCTCAACGAATCTTTACGATAAACGAATATTAAGAAAGTAAGTAAATAATTGAATTTTTCCCATGTCTGGATCGTGAGCTACAACAAAAACGAAGCAACTATATCGGACAGGTATAATTTAAACGATATTCCTGTGCCTACATGGTTATCGTATTAGTGGAGCACAGCTTATAATAAATGCTCACAATTTTAGGGTTGAATTTCGGTTTTAGGTGTGTTTAAAACGGACCATTTCGAGTAGCTATGGTACTGTTAGCGTCATCGTGACACAGTTGATTTATATCTCACTGTATACTTACTAGAGGTCAGTGGTTCGATTTTCGTTAACTCAATTTGCTTGGACGATATTGCTTCTGAAAGCCAATATTCGATGTTTCTAAAAATAGACTGAAAATAAAGAACAATGTCATATATTAGATTCTTTTTAACTATTATAAAAAGTGGCATACAGTAAACTTGTAATCAGCGTCGTTACCTATATTTTATCCATTATTATAAAAAAGTAAGGATTCCAAAGCAAAAATTAATTTAATAATCTTGGTAGAATTTATTTTATTTTATTTTATTTATCGTTAAGCTTTGTCCCTAAACGGATAGTCAGAAAGTTCTACACATCAAATTTCCTGTTCCCAGAGTGACTCTTCGCCTCTATAATTGTTATTAAAATCTATATACACATCTCGGTCTCCATTGTTTCCTTGAACCTTTGATGTGACTTACTTCCAATATCTTTGACTCAAGGCTTCTCAAAGGAAAGCTCGACGTGTCTAGTGTTTGCTTATAGGTATTCATCAATATGTGATGCATTTCTAGTTTAATCAACTAAGCTGATTGCACATCTACGGAGAAATTGTATTTATATCGCTGGCATCTATTAATCGTTTTATGTAATATCCATATTTCTTTTGTATAAAGCATTAGTACAGCAGCGCACCATACAGGTGCAAGTATGTTGACATTTGGTTGTTTTACGAATGCAGGCACTGCCAATAATCTTTCTTAAATTATTCCCTTCATTTTAATCTCTTCTAAACAAATACATATTTCAACAAAAAGCATTCCAAGTAAATTTAATATTTTAAAACTTACTGGTCGTATTTACTCGTTCACTTACTTTTCATACCTTTTTTATTCCTTTTAACGGCAGAACTTTACTACTATAGAATATTTTTTACAAATCTCGCCTGTCACCCGTTAAAACAAGATGCAAAAATAGATTCCACTGAAGAGGAATTAATAGTACCGATGTGGATCACCAGTACCACAAAAATTTAAAAATACTTGAAATAACTAATATTCTATTTCCTAACAAATCGTTTGGTTCAATAAACGATTGCCTGTGAAGATATTTTCTTCTCGTCTCGGCTTAGTAAGCCACAATGTAATTTTAATTAGATAAGCTTAGAGAGCACTATATTCAGAACTTATTGGATATCTGAAAATGGTTAGAGATTGAGGTTATTTGGTTGAATTTCTAACGTGGATTACCATTAGTTAAAACTGATATAAGACAAAAGCTAAACAACACCTTTTATATATAAAAAAATATTAATAAATTCTTCATTGGAAAGTATTAAATAAGTACAATAAAAATAAATAGATAAAAAGTCTTAAAGTTAATATTCAAGTGAACAAAGACAAGGCAATGTGAAAGAGAAATTTTTTATTCACTGTAAGCATTAAAAATAAATTAGATGTTTTTTTGCAAAGCGTAATGGTCGTTTAAAATGTAATTTACGTTTTAAGTATTAGAAGTGGACTAACAATTAGTAGCTTTCATTACATCTTTAAAAGATTCAATGGAAATATCAAAGAAATTTTTACCGCGACTTAATTAGCATATAATATAAGAATAATTTTTGCATTCGAGTGCGTTTATTTAATTTTATGTTTATATAAAATTATGTGCGTACACTAATAGAGATGATGTATAAAATATACATGTGTTGCGTATCACATGTGTACGCTAACTATGTGTTTGTAAGCAAAAAAATACGACTGTTACAATCACGAATTTCCATCTGCTTTTACTTGTAAAATATGCTTTTTATATTAGCAGATAAAAAATAATTTTTATCTGCTAATATAAAAAGCATATTTTACAAGTAAAACCTACACACTCTAATTGATTAGGGGTAGAAAAAGAAAGAAGAAAGAAAGAAGAAGTATCATTTTCAACATCACAAGACACCAAAAATAGGAATATTTTGTATCTTTGTATAAGTTCTTTTCAAATTAAACAATTTTTGTGGTCAAAAATTATAAGTCTAAGAATATACAAAATATTTTGATGGTGAATTACCTCAATAACTACTCATAATGACCATATCACAGTTTACTTGTCTAGTACAAAGAATATCCGAGCTACCCACAGCCCTAGCACTCCCACTCAATTCTGCTGACGGTCTAAATGATGGCTGGCATTATTTTTTGTGGACATACCATGTCATCGGAACGATTGTAGTCCATTCGCTATGAATTATCGACGTCCATATTACAAATGCGACATAATATTATGCGTTTCTTTATTTCTTATTTAAGAATATTAGTATGCTGGAAACAATTCGAACGAGCGTCGGTTTTGTCATTCCGACTAAATGTTATTTTATTGGAATTTGAAATAAACATTTGCTTGAAGCTTTTTTCGTTTTGATATTTATATATTCACTCAATCGGTTGATGCTTTTGCAGAAGTAAAGTCTTAATTTGTTAGTAATTAAGTCGGCGTCATTAGGATATGTCTTTTTAAGGTTAGCCCTCAACCAATAAAGTTGGAATACATGATTGATTTCTTTTTTGCTTGAAATTCGAAAGTTACTTTTACGATTGTCTTGCAAATATTTTCATCAACACAGGATACTAATGCTAATTTAGTGTTGACTGTGGTTTAAAATGTTAATATTTGTTAACATGATTCCAATCACCTGTGGCGTGAATATGCATGGTGATTTGAGCCTCAAAAAATCATGGAAAATGTTGTTGTGCTTCAATTTGTTTACAAGTAAGACATATTTATATTAAAATAAAAAGTTTCAGAGTATTTTATTTCGTATATTTTGTATTAAAATACACTAAATGTAATACACTCAATTTTATAGCAAATTTTATAAATATGATTTTTCCATATCAGAAAAAATCTTATTTTATTATCGGTGTAAATATATTTTAAATATATTTTTTTAAGACAAAATAGTAAAAAACAGGCGTAAATGAAAAACAAATATATTATAATAAATATGAGTACCTATGATATAAAATAGAATAAACAAGGTTGGTTCATATAAATAATTTAGTTCTGGCATAAACAACGGTCACCGTTCGGATTCGCTTATGAATAACATTAAAAAATAGAATTTATTACAATAATATATTGTACAACCTAACTCTAATTCATATAAAGTACGTACTATTTTACATCTAAATATTTATATATCATCTATGTACGTACTATTAAATGACTTTTACGTACTTTTTTACATAATTTAATGTATTGAATGATTTACGATATATTATATAAAATAAATTTTGATATATTATTACAGTAATGATTTAGGTCTGTAGTGGCGGTGCGACAGGTTGTAGATTCGATGCCCACTCGAGGAAATGAAATATTTAATATTTTCAATTCAAATATTTAATGTTTTTATTTCTTCGGTCTGGTAATAAGGCAAAAAGTGGCGTTGAGTTCTGCCACTCAAATCACAAAGCCTCAAATGTGGCGAAAAGTGGGGATCTGAAGTGGAACGGAGTGTCTTAACACTAGATTCCCAACCTCTGCCTACCCTGCCATGTGCGGGATACAGAATGAAGCCGAGGGAGTGAGTGCATGAGAGTATTATGCTAACCAAACTGTAAATAACTTACATGATATCTACTGAAAATATAGCAATGAACTACACACGAAGTGTCAGATTATATCTCGAAAGAATGCGTAACGGATGGATGCATGAATATTTTCTTCAAAAAGGAACTCAATGAGAAAGCAGTAAATGAATCTTGAATGAAATAATAGAAACATTTTACTAAACATTGTATAATGAATTGATAAAATAGCAAAGCTTAGCCAGTAATAACCTCGTTTATATGATGATAATTAAAAGACAGAGCAAAGCTTATATCGTTATACTGCCAGCTGGCCGTTCGCACGGGCGTAATTTTTCGGTATTGGGGATGCAAAGTTTCTAGTTAATATGCAAATGAAGAGTTATCTGCCGCGCCGCGATTTAGGGAGTTTGGGATAGCGGCGCTACTAAATGAATATTCTCATATACTCTCTATGCCAACGTTCGAACTAACCTGCTTAGTATATCTTAAACATTATCATATGATTAACAACTAAAACTAACGAACTGAAAATTTTTATAATGTGTTACAGAGTATTTAATTTCAAGTGCGCCATAAAGAAACACATTAAGTAGTTTATTGTTGAAGGAGATAACAAATATTTTACTTAATTCTTTTGAAAGCATTAAATATAAACGTAAATGTGATAATTAGATGGTCGCCTCTCACTTTTTTGTCTTTTAGAAAATTTTCCCGTTTTAGATGTTCGCGGCTCTTTCTTTTTAAGTTGCGTAGTGCGACCATAGGCTAGCTTTGTGTGATTATGTAATTTTAGATATATTATTATAAAATCTATTAAAACAATACTTTTTAGAAGTTATATAACGAGTTTTACAATTTTAATAATTAAAATTAAATATTAAAATTGAAAAAATAAAATTAAAATATATAAGAAATGTTCATTAAACTATAGTATTTACGTTATTTACCTTAGTTATTAACATAAAATATCGACTTTGGTTTACGAATCTTTATAAACTTCAAAGTAATTTACATTGGACCACCCTCAAACTTTTGAATCAACGACGGAAAAGATCAGCCGAATTGAGTTTAATACGATATCTTGACAGTGATATATTAAAACAATTGATTTAAGATATTGTCATTGTCTAAATTGATCGCAATTGTGCACTTTATTAACTTACTTACTTACTTACTTAGCTTCACGCTGTATCCCGCACAAGGCAGGGTAGGCAGAGGGAACCCGGGAACCTG
>JAXGGP010000028.1:8000972-8012921 GCA_035584415.1 Eueides aliphera
ATTAAATATTTGAATTGAAAATATTAAATATTTCATTTCCTCGACTGGGGATCGAACCCAGAACCTGTCGGCTACAGGCAGCGCTTATGCCGCTGCGCCACGACAGGCCTCAATACTAAGTAAATGTGTATAATAATAATACTAAACGAATAATCTGAATAATAAAATTTCATTTAAATAAGGCATGTCGTGGCGCAGGAGCACAAAACAAGCGTGTGCTCGTGACAGACTTCGATTCTCACTCGAGGAAATTTTCAATATTTTCTTTTTCTAGATCTGGTAACGTAATTTTGTGTGGCGTTTTCGCCTAACATTACGAAATTGGCGCACAGTTTAAAAAAATGGTAACTAGAATTTTGTATTTAATTACTGTTATTATATTCACAGATTATATACAGCAGTCATCAATTACTACTGTTTTTTTTTATCTATTGTAGTATAAAACATACGAAATTTTGTATGGACATTTACATTTAAACATTATAATTGTCAACACCAAAGTGATCCTGTCATTCTATAAAAGGACGCTTTATATAAACAAAATTGTAAGAACGTTGCCACAAATGAATACACGACAAAAGAAAAATGAATAGTTATGAATCCTGAAAGGAACTCCCGAGTATTAACAAAATTAATCTTACTACAATAGAGTAGGAATGTTTACCCAGTTTGTTGGAACGCGGGATGACCTGTGACGGTGATCCGAAGGAGGAGATAAATCTCACGAAGACAAACTTACGGTGTTTATACAGCAAGCCCATACCAACTTGAAACGTGCTAAATGTATTGCTGAGCTAGATTGCAGATTGCTCGTGTGCTAGGTAAAAAATTATATTAACAGTAATACCGCAATCTTACTATTGAAAAATGGTTAAAAGTTTTGATATATGATAAAAAAACTATATAGGTATTTGTTTCACAAACAGTTATTTTTATTCTTATTTATATTTTTTTTTAGTAGGCGCATCTTATACATATTATAAGTTTATAAATACATAAAATAGAATTTATACATTTTATTTACACAAATACATAACGTATAATAGTCTGGTCCTCTGATAATTAATTAAATCATAGAAAATAAAGTTTTCTTTTAACAGGACACTATGATCTTCTTGTATGCTTTAATTCCGACGGAAGGGTAGTATAGATTTTAGGTAAAAACCATTTTAGAGAGAATTTCACTCAAGAGCAAAAATATTTACGGCATGTCTATATGTGTGAAAATATTTCATTTTATAAGAATATATTTTATGTACTTCTATAATATAGACAATGTATATAGTACAGTAATGTATAAATAATTTTATTTTTACTTAGTGGTCCTGACGTATAATTTATTTAATGTTATGAAATTTATTTAATTAAAATACATCGACTATTGCATATATACCGTAAATAAAAGTTACATATTTTTAGGTTCACGCTGTATCCCGAACGAGGCAGGGTAGGCAGAAGGAACTTGGGAACCTAGTATTAAGACACTCCGTTTCCTCTTCTGTTCCTCACTTTCCGCCGAATGCCTCAAGCATTGCGTGTTGAGTGGCGGAACTCCACGCCGCGCTTTGCCTTATTGCCAAAGCGAAATCTATCTTAGCACAGCTGTTAAATGCCAGAATGTCTAATGCTAGTATCAGATTTTACGTCGACCAGTACCGAAATCAGCTTGTGTCTTTCATTGAGGCATCCCTCAAGAATGTCTCCGTATGGGGTGAAAAGAACCTGGTTCACTTCAACCCCCAGAAGACACAAGTTTGCGCATTAACCGCTAAAAACCCCATTTGTCGTATCACCAGTTTTTGAGAATACTCCCCACAGCCTGCATCAGTATATTGGACCTCAGTTTTTGAGCTACTACCAGTATCGCGATTATCTGGAGCAAGGCCAAGTTGACCTCGAAGAAGCTGGGGGTCATCAACAGTGTGAGACAGTATTTCACGCCAAAACACCGTTTGGCCCTGTACAGGGCCCAGATTTGGCCTCATATGTAATAATGTTCTCACCTCTGGGATGGTGCACCCCAGTATCAGTTTGAACCATTTGATCGCATACAACGTAGAGCCGTTTGAACTGTTGGGGCCCAATGATCTATGATTGGCTTGATACATTGGCTTTGCGTGGAAATGTGTCTTCACTGTGCGTTCTCTACCGCATTTATCACGGGGAGAGTTCGGGAGAACTGTTTGACTTGGTACCTCCCACCCAATTTTCTAACCGCACAGTAGGTCTCAAACTCAAATATCATCTACATCATCTGGTCCCATGGCACTCTACAACTGTGCGGTTTGGTAAAAATTTTCTTTCACGTGCCACGTCTCTGTGGAATGGCCTACCCGCGGCAGTACTTCCAGGTCGATACGACATGGAACATAAAGCGCGTTTACCTCTGCATTAAAGGCCAGCAACGCACCTGTAGCTCCCCTGGTGCTACACGGGGCCGTGGGTGACGGTGATCACTCACCATCATGTGACCCGTACGCTCGTTTGCCTTGTCTTTTCCATAAAAAATATTAACTAAGAAAGGTTTGGAAAATTAGAGACAACCTTTATACAAAAATATATAATTGGTCCAGTTCAAAACTAAAGAAAGTCCTCCTTATTTTAGTAGTTGGAAATACAAAACTTAAAACCATAACTATATCCCAGGCGTGGGAATTCAATAGTTTATTCTAGAAGCTTTTAAACTCATAATCAACCACGGAACGTATGTATAAACCTGAGCACAAACCATGTGAACAATGGCCGCTTCACAATGAATCTGGAAACGATAAAAAGCGTCTATTTTTACATTTTCAGTAAGGTTCAGTCGTTAGTTCCTCATTATACCGCGACAATGGAGCGCAGTTAGGCATTAGAAAGCAGCTTCGCTAATGACGTCTGCTGGCCCGAGGACTCACGTTGTGGGACTGTACTTTTTAATTTTTAACTGATTACAATGGAAATGCGTACATTTTTTACCATATATTACAGAGAAATTTAAGGTAATCGAATATTACAGAGAAATTTAAGACTTAAGATTCAATTAAGCAAGTGTCCAAGCTCTCTGATCTTGGTTTCCCGAGCGATTATAGTTTCTGAAATTAAAAATAGCTCAATTAGTCTTACTCTCAGTGAGATTGTTTTATTTCGAATATTACTTTATCTTCATCAACACAAGGAAAACATTTGTATTTTTCATACACAATAAGCACAAACTAAATGTTATTAACATATGTTTATTTAAATGTACCCATTAAGATCTTACTGTATTGTTGTAATTGAATTAACTTTAACAAAAAGCAATTTTAAATACTTTTTTTATATCAATTGTTTACAATATATTATAATTATGTAGCATTATATAACTGAGTTACTCATAAATGCTTGAATAATATGATTTATCGAAAGCCGTTCTAAATACTAATTCAATCTACTGTGAGTTTTTACTGTATTATATACACTTAACAACTTTTCATTATAATATTTTTAATTCGCATTAGCCATTTAGTGTTTGTTTCTCCCTATATTATGATGAAACTGGGCCAAATTGTTAATTTTAGCTAAGTTCAGTTCGTCTGTTAGTTCAGCACTAATAACATAATCTGTCATGTTATATGGAATACACAAACAGGAGAAACGAAACCAAAAGAGATTGAACGATTACGTATTTATAAAAATAGATTGATATGAAAAATCTAACGCAAGTACAATTGAACACAGATTAAAAAAAAATAATAAAAATAATCTCCCGTGTATACTTCGCCTAGTGAAGCCGACATTTTTACCAAATCTTAGTTCAGTTATTCCACCTTCTTAAATGTTCCACAACAAGGAAATTAAAATTAATTAACAAGTTCTATGCTAACTATGTGTACGTAATGTTTCACACATTGTAAGTATGGTAGAAAAAAATAGTGTTACCATGTGCTTTCCGGTTTATAAATATATATAAATATGCATATTAACCCTGTATTGTTTGCTTATGATTATATCTTATAAAATACTATACATATATAAAATTAAAGTCGTAATGTTGTCGTATGTGTACATGTAGTACAGTGTAATTTTAGAAAAGGTTTCACCAATTTTATTTTATTATCCAGTGGTGACATTACTGTGGTTATGTACAAATTTATAACTTTGAACGTATAACTTTAGTGAATTTGTTTATATGCTACCTTTTTTAAGAATATGTTAGACATTTATGATGTAATATTTTATAAATATGTAATATCACATCACAAACTTCGCATAATTGCACCACAGGTTTCGTAAAAGATTGCTTACAATACAAAACGCCTACTAATTATTCTTTAAATCATATCAGATGTATATTGAGTGTAATCATTATGTTCCATTCATTATTGCATATTGTTAACAACTAAAGCAACTCGAGCATTACTATACATTTTTTTACAACTAGAGCACAAATAAATCAAAGTTATAAATACATATTTTAGGATTCACACCCGAAATTTCCACAAAAGCAGGCGAAGTCACTTATAAAATATAAGTAGTTAAATTACATTTATAAACAGCTATTCACAAATGCTCGACGCTCAGCAAACCGTTGCAGTACTGATCCCAAGTTGGAGATAATAATTTTATGGACACATAAATATTTTGTTTTTTATTCAAGTATCATAATAGCAATATACTACTCATTACATGTGTTTAATAAAACTTATTTAACAGTGTTTTATACTAATTACCTATGTAAGAGTATAGTGTAAATTTCAACGACTTTTACTTACAAATGTAAATAAATTATGATAAATAAATACACGTAAATGAATCTGGCAAAATATGAAACATTTGCGATTTTCACACTTATTCACACAAGAATACAAGCGTGTGCTTATAATTAAAGATCGTGGTTTTTGTAATATTTTATGGTAATTATTTTATACTTTGTCTCTGATATAAAACTATACTATACTAGTTTTTTTACTTATTCGCAAATATATTCCAAGAAATGTTGTCAACAAAGAAAATCATTTTTGTAAAATTCTAGAAGAATAACGTTACAAAATAGTTAAATTTAAGTTAATTACGACAAAGAGACGCTAGCGCTACCAATGTACCGAACGTGGGATATTATTTTATATTAAGCAGCGTTAACAGCCAAGCAAATCTTATCATTAAGTTCATTCAAGTACTTTCAACAAAAAAATAAAGATAATTAATGTAAAAACGTAAATTACTAATTTAATAACAAGATTTTATTGTTAGAGGAGCTTTCTCACTACTAATGCCATCTGCCGGCCAGTCTCAGGCAGATAGACCGGTGGGATGTGTTAAATGCTCTCTTGGATCAATATTTATACAAGCAACAATAGATTCATAAAATAAATAAAGTAAAACGATTGTAAATAGTACGACAACTTTTTAATATATGGTGTTTGCTTGGGTCTGCACACACGTTATTCGAAAGCGTGAAATTATTGGTTTTTGTTACAGTTCAAATATAAAAAGGACAAAAGGAATGTTTTTTCAACGTGGATTTAGTTGGATTTTGCATGGCGGCGAGCTTAAAGCTCTGTACTTACCCACTTTATGATGTAACACGAGGATTTTACGTGTTTCCGGTGATTAACTGGACTAGTTAAGATTATTTTGATACTTGATTCGTATTTTACTTTGATGAAGTACCTCTCAGTTTCTTTATTTTTGTGGCACAATACATTTTGTTTTCTATTTTACAATATTTTATACTTAGGAATTAATTTTTTTAAGATTATATTTGTCTTCTATTACTTAAAAGCAATTTTGTCATTAATAAAATAAAAAAGTTATAAGTATTTGTAATAAGTTTTTTTTGTAATATATTTATGTGTATATACGATCATAAGGGTTATATTTAATTTACACAGTATATTTAAATCAAAATATTTTAAAATCGTTTGAACAGTATCGGGTATTCAGAAATAAGTAAACAAAGCTTAGACTTCGCCGCTTTTTGTTGTACCGCTTGACACCCCTTCTCACAATTTTAACAATAAATGTATGATTTTGTAAAAAATATTTAACATATCATGTAATGTCACTCTCGGATCTATATTTTTATTACTAAATTTATATATATAACATACTTCTCTTTTCATCTCATCTTTTTAAATATTTTTATTCATAGGCTTGTTCCATGATATACATACTGTTTTAGTTAACTTCTCTAATAATTTAGGTCGTAGCTAACAGAAATAAATCAGAAACATCAAATAGGAACCGTCAAGTTATTATTGCAAAAAATATTCTTTTCTCGAACTATCTAATGAATAGAGCTACCAGTCTAATGTAAACGAACCAACGACCACCGATGAGGTATACCTTGTGGAATTATGGTTAGTATAAAAATTATGACAAAATTGTAAAGCCAACAACATTTCCATTCAGTGCGGCTTTAATCTGTCAACTTTAAATAACGTAGCGCGGGACACCTGAATAAACTACAGGCATCCTTCAAAAAGATTTCAACAGATCCTATTGACAGACAAACGGACGAAGCCAATTTTCTATACATAAAGCCACTTAAGTTCAAAGAATTACGAGTGTTCAAGTTGGACGGGTTGCTGAATTTTAAGTTTTTTTTCTTTTCATATAATCATATTATAATAATATTTAATATGCATGTGAAAGTTTATTTTTTATTCATGCATTTGTGGCTGTCACTAATAGCTTATTTCACTTAGCTATTAAATTAAATAATGTATAAATTGTAAATTCTTATTTTACCAGGTCAAAACATTACAGAGTCAAGGCCTGTCGTAGTTCAGGAACACCAGCGAATAGCTGTAAAAGCAATAGTTTGCGGGTTCGATCCCCACACGAAGAAATTAAATATTTAACATTTTCAAATGAATTTTAATTTATTCTCTCTGGTGACGAGGCAAAACGCGGTTTTAAGTTCAACTCAAGGCAAGTTTTAACTCCCTCCAGAACTTTTCTTTGTTTATACCACGATGGTGGAGAAAAGCCCACGGTCCACTTGATGATAAGTGGTTTACGTGGCCTATGGACGTTTGCAACACCAGGGGCATCACATGCGCCTCGCCGACCCTTTAGGAACCTATCTTAAGTCTACCCTCAACTTAGGTGTAAGTGGCAAATGGAATAGAATCTCTTAACAGGTTTACACGTGAAAGAAAAAAATGAAATATAAAAAATATTTTACTAACAAAACTTTTTTCAAACTTTTTAATAATTTAGGATATCTACAAAGAATTGTAAATAACAAAATAAATTAATACTGAAAATATATCAGTACATACTAAGATATTCTTATATGTCTTATTGCTTTGCGCTTTATTTCACAGCAAGCACCTTCACGGTTGCTGCATACTTCTTTCACTTCGTAAACAATGATTGACCTTTTCACGCATACTTTTCGGAATTCGAGGTGTTTTCTTCATCCAGTATTACAGATTAGTAGAGTTAGTTCCAGTATGAGAGATTTCCGAAGGTCAAACCAGCTAACTACTCTCCTTCCACTAACTTTTGCATCATGTATATCTTATATCATTATTTCATCACTTATTCTCTTGACGTGCCTCCACAAATGCTTGCAACTATCGATTATTCATTAGTAAACTACTACCTAAGAGTTATCTATTTTTAAATATGTTACATTAAACCGTCCAATAAGTGCGGGTTCAAATCCCGGTACGCTGAATTTTTTATACCTTTTCTTAATAAATATTTTTCTTTTCTAAATAGGGAATAAAGATTAAAAATTTGTGAACATTTTATACATAACATCTACCAGACTTGATATTGAATGGTATTTAAATATTACTTTAATATCATATGACCGAATAACTGTAGTGCAGTTGTTTAGTCAAAGCGCAATCTGATTTATATTTATATTCTTAACATATGTATATTAAGTGTGTGTTTTATTAGCGACCTGTACACGGCTTTGCCTTATCGATAAAGTTTATATAAATATGGTAAAAACCATCTATTACACTTAAAATTGTTCTTTTTACAAAAATACTACTACATATTATAGTCCTGCTATATAGAGCTGGCAAGAATCTGAGCAATAAATATCTTCAGAAATCAATATTTATAGTCAGTTATGAAGGATTGCGTGCTACCATTGTTAGTACGGTATTTAAATAAATAGAAATAAATTAATATTTATTAGAGAAAAATTAATATAATTTATTATTCATTTACTGTTTGACACACTTACAAATATTAGTTAAGCCATGTAGACAACGTAGCGGAAATGATAGGTAAATAAAAACAATATCACATATTTATTAAAAGAAGCCAAGACCTTTTTATGTGACGTTATAATATTTTTTTACTATAATAATAATATTTTTTTATTTTATTAAATGTAATAATTTCTATAAAAAAACCTTTAAATTTAGAAGACATAAACTGCCTTACATCAACTGAGACTGTTTACAACTGTAAAGAAGTTTTAAAATAACAATTTTGAAACTTCTTCTTTCATACGTCTTTTATCTCACCTGTGTACATTAAAATATTTCTAGAAGTACGAGAAAGGCCTAGTTTACAATCTTAGTCCAGTTTTTTTGCATCTCGTACGTAAAGACTTATAAAATTAGCTACAGATTCAACTCTGTAGGTTATTTTGTTAATCTTTTAATATTTAATTTACAATTTATCATATTTACAATCGTACTTCATGACTATTCATTCCCACGAAATAAAATGAAACATGTTTATTTTGACTAAACAGAACAAAATATATTACCCAACAAGGGGTTCGGTATTCCAGAATTTCTAAGGCTACAGTTGATACACATTCGCCTCCCTCTAAGGGTTTCAACGTTCCCCGCCTGCATTCGCATTGATTTTGACGACTACCCCTTCTTTCTTATAAACATGAATTACATAATTACCATTTGAGAACTGGTACGCCATACAAAGGAGACATATCACTTGGGCGTGTTTTGATACTCGGATTATGAAGAATAAAGCTGGAGGCCTGACACACTTTATCGTATACAAATGCTTCATAATGTTGCCTATTTAGCGTCATTTTCTTTTAAGAAATAAATACATATATAACACCATATTGAACCTACTCATGTTTATATATTTTAATACTACTTATTGAGTAATATTATTGTTCTATAACAATATTAAAGTTTCAGTAAAGTATATTCTCACCGCTAGGAAATACGAAATAAACCACTGTCCTGGTTTCTTTCAGCAAAAAGATGAGAACATTTGTAGAAACTTCCAGCAAGTAAACATATTATATTACAAACCGCCCCGGCCCATCATTCGTATTTGGTAAAATTAAATTTTCTTAATATATAAAACATTCTATCACTGTAATACCTATATACTTTAACACTCACAGTAGAAAAAAGTGAATATAAAGAATTGAAAGTGTTACTAATTTACATACTACATTTCTTTTAAGTCGCAAGTCTTTTAATACTACATAAATTTCAACTCTGAAAACGATGAGTTAGATTCAATATTACTTTTTTGTTATCAATTATTTGGAAGACCCCTAAAATGTTCCTTCATATATCGACTATACAATTCGTAGATGTTGTAAGTAAGAGTCACAGTTTAAAGTAAGTTTAGCATAAAAAATAATTAAACCGTAGTTAATTTTTAACTAATTTCTTGAATTATGACGGAAACCGAAGCGCGATTGACTTGATATTAGGCTCCGTTCATCTCAGAATACAGCTTAAAGCTAGAACAAAACGGTCCGAACTACAATTTCACGTTTCAATCATACATTATCTTCTTCTTAGTCGGTATCTTTATTGTTAAAGGTCATGTCTAGACTGAATTGTCATTGGTGATCACTTGATAAACTATGCCTTTCCATATTTTTCTATCCTCGGCGGTTTTTAATGCTTTGGTGATTGACAAAGCCTGTGATCATCTTTACTTGGTCTGTTCCCGTCGACTTGGCCGATAACCGTCAGCTTCTCTAGGCTATCAGGATTTCTGCGACCGACTTAATATACGTAAGACGTAAATACTTCGGACACGTCGTTCGCAGAAATCCATAAATTATAAACTTGAATTAACTTAAATTTACGAACGTATATACACTAATTTTGTATAACAGGACCAAAAAATTGTTTGTACTTCCTTTAATTTTCTGTAATAAATGTTCTTACCTCTAGATTTTGATGATTCCAACGGAACGTAGACCTGGGTATTTTTTATTATAGGTTAAATTATTACGCCTTTTCAAAATATAAGGTCTTAATAGACAGATCTACAGCAAAGTGAACCTTTATGGGTTTCTATATACAATAATCCTCAGCTGGATCCTTCACATGACAGGGTAGGCAGAGGGAAGTTGCTCACCTAGTATTAAGACACTCCGTTCCGTTCCCCACTTTCCGCCGAATTTGAGGCATTGCGTGTTGAGTGACGGATCTCAACTCTGTGCCTTCTCATTATCTTGCTTATTTCAGAGTGAAATGGGGATCGAGTCCACAGCCTTTCACGTTTACAGGCACTGGCTTGTCCCCCAGCGCCACAATAGACCTCACAATACAATACAACGTATATTTATACAATAGTATAAAATATCAAAAAGTACATGCATTAATGAGTTCCGAATGATAACATTTCCGTGTACTGCGCCTTAAATATCTTACAAAATATGAAATTAACGTAACCATAAAAAATTATATATATTCTAACAAAAATCTATTCCAACGTAAATATAATTCATCTCATTTAAAAAGCATTACGCATGAAAATTAAAGCAATAACGACAATCTTTGGAGTGGATGTGTATTGTCTGAGCACCGCTTCCTAAACTTTCACCCCACGGAGGGGGCTATGAGCTTGACATCTTGTGCCTTGCCGCTATGAGTTAAATCGATTTTGGTATACTTTTCTGGTTTTGGAAACACGATTTCAAAATATTTCTACTTATTTTTATGTAATACAAGAAAATATTGTACATTTGTATATTTTGAGTATGTTATATGTACACATATTAATAAATAAATAGTGTTTCTATATAAATTACCTACTATTAAAACGATAACCATGACTTTGACAATGATATCATAAAGAACTAGGTTAAGAGAATATTAAATATTACATACATGTATAACTTGTATTAGATCTATATTAAACTAATGATGTGTATATATATATAAAGAATATTAATAAACTTTGCTTCCAATCACATATAATACAGGTAAAATAAATGCCGATTTCTAGGCCGTGGAACACCGACAAGCTTACACATGTAGGGGGCGTCGCGTCGGGTAGACATATGTAGCTAAGAACCACCCACTCGAATTTGTATGCACATTATACATGAGACTGTGTCGACCATCATCTTTGTATTACTTCACTTCAAATATAGAGTGTAAACACTGTGTACAATCTAAATATTGTATATTATTGTAACTTCTATCTCTACTTAATGCTAGCGTAAGGAACGTATACATACAATGTCAAAGTATTTCTCAATTTTCATAACACGTCATATAATTACGAATGGGAAAAATCGTGACTTATTATTATTTAAAAGAAAAATGCTAATATTTTATTTAAGATTTTCTTTACATACAAATATTTCTCTTATTATAAGATATTATCTGTGATTCTCACAATTAACTGAAATTCTCTTACTGTAAAATATATTGCATTGCTATATAATAACGACGGTATATGGATTTCTAATTATGTTTGTGTTTGTATAGTTTACTTTTTGTTTAAACAAGCAACGCCATCTCTTGGTAATTTTAAAAAATGCAAAGTTAAATTATAAGCTTTACTATTTCTAATTTATTATTATGTTAATTATAAATAATAAACATTATAATATATTCAACTGTATACTTGTTATGATATTTACTTTTATCGAGCTAATATGTTTTCTGAAAACTACAATCTGCTCTGCTTTAGATAATGCCTTTTTTCCAAGACAAAAATTTGTATTTGTTTCAACATTAATGTACATTATACTTAGTTTGTTATCTATATATATAT
>JAXGGP010000028.1:8015768-8031434 GCA_035584415.1 Eueides aliphera
TATATATGTATGTATAGCCACCTATTACGACTATTATGATGTCGCACATTGTGTTCATTTTTTATTCTTCTATAATTTATAAGTTTCCGCAATGACAATAATAAAGAATAAAAATATATAACTAATAAGGTTTACATTGGAAGCAAATCGTATTGTGTTTATTAAGTAATCAGTCAGTATTGACGGATATATCGCGGAGGCCGCAGGTCGGCAAACAGCAGGCGCGTGCCGAAATACGATAAAGTCACAACGTGTAACACCATATTAAAGGCACACATTTTGCATTATCATTTTCCATTACATATTATTTGGGGCTTGTTGATTTTTACGTCACGATTAAGGACGAGAAGAGATTTTTATTCTATATATACTATTCGCTTCGCTTGCTTAAGTTATAAAAAAAACACATTACATGATGACCATGTTATTAGTTTTTGTTTCACGCTGCGTATTAATTGTATAAATTTACTCACATTTAACCATTTTCTGTACCTGACAGGTTCATCTAACAATTATTGTGAGCATCAATATTTAAAACCATATAATTGGGCTATGTTTAGCAGTAAGCAGTTTGTTATGAAAATAGTATTTCGAACTTAAATATGATATCTTAGATTCATAAAAAATATTTTTCTTAAACTTAAATAATTGAACTTCTTAGATTTATTGATAAGGAAAAACTAAATTATAAACAATAAACATATGAAATATAACACCAGCTAATCAACAATATCTAGAAAAAGACTTTGAAAATTGTCTTGGATTGGTAAAAATGACCACCGAAATTATACTCAAACAAACCGCGTCCCTCTTTGACAACGGTACGAACTATGATATAATTGTACGTCCAGTTAAAAAGACCTATTTTGTCCATGTGATTTAAATGATCCCCCGGCTCTAACTCCCCTGCGCGGTGGACGGACCAAAGTGCATATCCATGTAGAACCTCGACAGCCTGACTGATGGCAAGGGGACCGTCTTATATGACTTCTCACGTAATCTCGAATACGTAAATGAAGTAGGATAGCTGAATTTATTATGGACCAGTGGCTATTTTGTGACGATAAATGCATTAATTATGCTATGCTGCCCTATAATGAAATTACTTAAACGTAGATGTTTCTAATCAATATATCAATTTTTAAATAAATAAAGTTATAATAAAATCTATAAAGTTCAATCATAAGTCGGAATCACCCATGTCATCTCGTATGGGGGCGGCTATATACAATTAACATGGCTCTGTTCACCCTTTTTATAGAAAACGTGAAAAAATCTGACCCACAAAGCGTCCATTAACGCCCCCTAATTCATCACCAACATAATCATTACGAATTTAGTAGTAAGTATTAATTAATGAAATGACACAATAAAAATTAATAGGTAACACTTGCTATGCAAAAATAATAATTATTTTTTAACTAAAGTATAAGTAATACACGAATAAGACGTTTGTGTTAACAACTTTTTAAAATTGTAAAATAGAAAATTCACTCGGACTTTTTCTGGGATCCTCTTGTATAAGCGTACACCCTGTCCCATAAAAGAATTACGGATTCGATTCCATCGAGTTACAGGCGCACTAAGTTTAAGCCTATTTTCAGTATTAATGTTGTGTCACTGATTTTAGTAAATTCAATAATATATTTCTTAAAATAACATCTTCAAAAATGTATTGAGACGTACCCCTTAATATGTTATTTTTTTTAAATATTACCCTTAAAGAATCCCTAGATTATAGGTTGCGCGAACAGGTCGCTATTGACTGACTGAACATAATACCGGCTGCAGTATCCCAAAATAAAATGGCATAAGACACTATGACAGTAGCTAAAGTAAACAAGACGAACAGTTTTCTTGCCAGTTAATAATCTGTTTTTTTTACCGCGAAAAATGCGGAGCTCAGTATATTCGCCAATCTACAAATATGAGGTCCCCAATGATACCGAGAAATACCGTAGAATCGACAGAATCCACGGCTTTTTGAATATTCTAAATTTGGGTTTTTTTACTATTAGTAAGTTATTTTCACCAGAAAAGTGTACTGTTTTAGAGAGAGCATTGTTTACATCGTCGTATAGTACTTTTTGCCTTTTTTTTCATTCTAAAAATCAACGAAATATAATCAGGAAATATCGCATTGCTCCTTCCAATAAATGAATACAGCATTTTTTTTTAGTATAACTATGTTCTTATACAGATTTAATTTCTATAACCAGTTACATTATCTTATAACATCATAATTAATTAAACAAACATGTTAGTGAGAGCTGCGTATTAATTTTTGTAGACGTTAGATAAGAAATACATAAAACTTTGTAAATTGTCTCTAATATTAATGTTTAAGATAACTGAAGCAACTCTTAAAGAGGCTGTTTCCCATTAAATTATAATTTTTAATTGATGCCAAATAATGGACGTCTGTAGCTAGTTTTACATTTACTTGAATTTTATTAAAAACAGTGAATTTCTAAAAAGCTCCTAGGTAACATCAATAAATTAAATAACTTGAATATTGTGTCAAATTCAAATATTTTTATCCAAAATAAGAAGCTACAAACTTCGTTTCTTAAACGTCAAACAATTTGCCACCAGTTCACTAAAGTTAAATCCTCACACCTGAGAAGAACTGGCGAAAGAAAATCAGCGGGACATGTCTTTTTTTTATCAAATTCTACGTCATATAAATATGTGACAATGATACATTTGAAATAGCCTAAAGCGAGCATTTTATTCCCAAGGCGTGTTATCATTTATAAAATCGTCAATATGGTAATGACCTTTAACACACCAACGTCTTTTCACAATTTTTTAAAATCTGAAATAGAAAATTCTCGGACGTTTTCTGGGATTCTATTGTAAAAGTGTGTCTCTGTCCCATAAAAGAATTACGGACTCGGTGCAATCGAGTTACAGGCGCACTAATTTTAAGCCTATTTCTAGTATTAATATTATGTAAGAACATTATATACAACTTATTATGCATATTATTTACAACTTATTAATATTTTTCTTGACATACAAAACATTTTCAAAAATGTATTGAGATGCAACGGTCAATACGTTAACCTTTTTAAACGTTTCCCTTAAAATATCTTCGTTTCTACCTCAATGTTGCCACAAGAACCTATGTGTTTCATCAATATATTTAGATAGTTGAAAAAAGCTAGCAATATCTATTCGACACCATTTTAGATTCCAATGGACACTTCTACAGCCAAAATCGTTCAAAATTTTTTTTACAATAACACATAAAACAAAACATGCGTAATTATTAAATCATACACAGTAGATCACAAATAAAGTTAAATAAATCTGCACATAAATTAATTGTCTATCCTATATAAGTAAATTAATATTATTAAAACTTTCTTTAATAATATCTTCTTCTTTAAAATAAATTATTTCATAAATTTTGTTTTTTTAGGTTCACTGTATCCAGCTCATGACAGGGTAGGCATGTAGACACTTGGTTCTATTTCCCACTTTCCGCCTAATTTGAGGTATTGCGTGTTGGGTGACAGTCACAGTGACGTCGCGTACCATTAAGTATTTGTCAGGAATATAGTTGTCTAATGAATATACAAAAGCAAAATAAAATTTCCCTTAAGTTCAGCCACCATGCTACATTTTGCCTCTTAAGTATACAATTTAGTTCAAGAATGCGAAGTATGCGAGCGAAGCTTATCGTGGTTCCGGGGCACAAGCGTATATGACAGTAACAGTTTTACTTACATGACTGTAACAGTTTTACTTTACAGTGTAAAGGTATCTGGTTGTAGGTATCGGTCATTTGAATTTTGCAGGCATTTCCGCCTCTCTACACGAAATGCCTGCAAAATTCGACGTAAAGTGGGAAGCTAAAATAAAAAGGTCATGGTATATTCACTTAAAGTACATTACTTAAAATACTTTTTGTGTTATAAAAGAATGTAAGCATATCAAAGATTTTCCGAATTTCGTCAAGTTCGTATATTGATGCAAGAAAACCGTGTGTATTTTTAAAACAATATTTTTTAAAATATATGTCGAATTATTTTGTTTGAAATCTATTATTGTTATTTACATATTTAAAAATTGTTGTAATAAAATAATAATATCTAAATATAGATAAGACATCCACTGTAGTGTAAATCCTTTTTGCTTTTTTTATCTAGTTATATTAAAGTAACGACACTTCCGTGGTTCATTTTCCGCTGAATTTGAGGCATTGCATTTTATGGCAAAATGCCGCGATTTCCCTTGTTTCCATTTAAAAATATTAAACATTTCATTTTCTCGAGTGGGTCGAACATACAAGCTGTCGTATTTACCGTCACACGCTTACTTCGACCTCACTTACGAGTACCTGAGTGCTATATATCAATTTGAACAAGCATTTTTTCTTAAAATGAACCATTCATCAATTAAAACGTACGAAACCAGTTCAATAAATCAGGTAAGTATATTTTAACTGGACATATGTATAAATATTTGTGGAGTTAATCGATTTGCCCAATTACCTTGCTGCCTAAACGGCTGTTTATCCAGTTTAGATTTGTTTGACGGTATCTAATAGATGTTAATTGGATGTTTGATATTGAAATTCATTTGTACGTTAAATATTAGTTTTCTGAATTAGTATTTATTTGTTTATGGATAATGCAAAAAAAATGCTCGATTTAGTCAAATCTTTATAAATATTGAAATAAATATAGGCAAGTGGTTGTTTGATAAAAATCATTTAAAAAAAATAGTTTTATATTTAAATACTATTTAAAGAAATCCTTTAGAAAATAAGATGTATCGTATTACTATTTCCTCGCTCTGGTAAAATCTCCACCATTCAAAACATAATGCCTCCAGACTTCATCGGATATTAAGGAACGGAAGTGTGATTAATGTAAACTGAGTATCTCAAAGTTAGTAGCGCATGTCATTTCTGCGTACCCTGCTATATGGAGGATACAATGTGAAGCTAAAAAAAACCCTTGGATAAATTATGTAGCAAACTGCTAATGTCTTAATATAGAAGAAAAAAATACAACCTGGGTATGTCGAAATTCAAAAATTGCAAACCCCGATGATGTTGCAATTTGGGACGTTATTTGAAACATTTCTATATCAATTAAATATATTCGTGTCATCAGTAGGCATACTTATATTTGTACGTGCATACATCGATCCCTATACTCTCGGTTCGGTGACAGTCGTTGTTGAGAACTGGTTATATTCCACACTGGTTGGTGTTTTATTAACTGACAGAACAATAGAGGGTAAGTGTATATTTGGAAACGTTTGAAACCATCTTCAATATAGGTATTTAAAATTTAAAATATTTTTTTAAGGCTGATTGCTTCAAAAATAGTTTACGTTAGGCATACGTAATATATAAAACTCAGTTTAGGCACCATCAAATTTGGTACAAAAATCACTAGGTCCCAGTGATACAGAAAGTAAAAAATGTATCTATACTACGTACGTCAGTTTGTTTGTTGGGTTAACAAAAGTTAAAGATTAGAGAAACTCTTTTTATATTGTAGTTGTTAGATAAGATCTAAAGGAGTAAAAACCAGAAATTTCGATATCATGTGCTGGTTGCGCTACATAATCTAAAGCTTCGGAATAACAATGAATCGATTGTTCACTTTTCTAATTAGGACACGGATTTTCTAAGACCCACAGTGACTATTTCTATTTTTCGCAAATTACAAAAAATAAAGAGACATTTTCGAATATTTCTTTATTTGTATGTAGGTATTTGATTAAATCGTCGAGCGTGGTACGCCGTACCATGTGTCTCCTCGGGCGGCTCCGAGGCGCTTATTATACTCAGAACTTAGTTTTTAGATTGACGTGTCTTTTCATCAAGAAATATCACTCTGCGCCTTAATAATGTCCATATAACCTACTGTCAGACTTAACAGGCTCTTACCATGGGTCATGTTTCATAAACAACTCTTAATAATCATTAATACTGAGGGGTTAAAAAACGTTGTGTTAACTCCAACTAGGTACTTTCAAGTTTTATAATATATTTTAAAAGACATACCACCCCACGCTAAGGCGATGAACATGTTGCACAAATGGCGCACACCCTTTTACTCTCCATTATTGAGAATCACTGCTTTAATTTATAAGTATTTCAATTAGAAGGATAAAATATTGAAGTCGACCCCTTTAAACTTTATGTTAATAATTATGGAATTCATATTTTAATGAAAAAATTTAAATAATATAAATGCAGTAATTCAAAAATATGTTTTTAAGAAAATTTGTACCTACTACTTATGCAATCGATAGAAATCTAAATGATAATAGCTACCTGTACTAAATAAGTCATCAGTGAAGTAAACATGAAAATCAATTATCTACATATTTTAGCTTATTTTCTGTTAAATGAGAATTAAATTAACAAAATCGAAATGCGTAGAAAACTCGTCGCGATACCATCATGACATCTTGCTTTTAGTCCCGTTGCTCAACTAGTTGTCTCAAAAATTCGGCAAGTGGCAACGAAGTTTCTTACTTCAATCTGTCTACCTGTACAGATGTTGAACCTGAACAAAAATATACAACAAAATATGTAAGTTCCTGTTTGTATCGCCATAATGATTTCTCTATAATACCTCTTTTCAATAAGAACTTTTAAAGTAACAATTCTATATGTTGCGTATTTAGTCAGCTAAAAGTTGAAAAAAAAAACTAGTTTTAGAACTACGCCATTAGTGGCGAGAAAATTACATATATGTAATTAAAAAATTGTTAATCTTAACATTTTAAAATTTTTGTCTCAAATGAAAGGCTTAGTTGAAAAGTTACTTGTGAAATACAATAAACAAAGAAAATAAATATCTCAACCTAATAAACGCTTTTAAAAAACTTTTCTTTATTTTTTTTAAGCGAAAAGAGAAAAAATAAACTCCCATTTTTTATTGTATACATTTATTACGTATTGTTATAAATATAAGAAATATATTTAAAATATTTCCAGCCTGAGTGATTCCATCTTAGAATAGGTCCCTGTAGTGATGGTGTCGTATGAGACAACTAAACAACGTTGTCCGCATCAGCAACAAGAGAGGGCGAAAACCGGCGTTAAATAGCTTTTGCCACTGTGTTTGGTATTAAATACGCATTTTCTGAACTGAGAGCAGCACTTAAATAAATACTATCCAGAAGAGGACCTGAGTCTCGGATGCTGGAAAATCGCTCCCTAAGCCTACAAACTCAGGACGCGAGGTGTACGCTGCATAACAGCCCTAATTACACTTAACATGAATTTTTGAACATCAGGAGCCAACAATCGAACATAAATGCCGTCCACCACCATCTTGAGACGGCACGGACGGCCTTGTTATTTCTAACGGAGACCCAGATGGCCCGACAGAGCAACACAGTCTACTTTCAACACCCGGGCTACAAAATAGAACATAATTTTATACCTCACACCGGGAGTTGCTGTCCCTAAGGGCCTCAGAATTTTGAAGGGACCTGTCGACTGTCTGGCTCTGGGCAGACGCTGCAGATCGTGTCGGTCCCACTGTAGTAAAGCAGAAATTTATCGACTCATGGAGCACTCTCAATCAGCTATCAGCGATACGCACTGGGTGCACTACAAGTCATCTGCTGATTTGTAGTGCGCCAAGTGCGCGCAGGCATAGTATGCGTACATTTTACTCGTCTTATCCCCGGGGACCGGTTTGCTTCTATTCTGAAGTATAGAAGCAAACCGGTCTAATGCCTGTTTCACTACTGTCGCTAACGTTGTTCTGCAGAGTATGGAATTTTACATTCCTAGCTCTGTAGTGCCAATTGGTGTCAAGTTACAACCTTGATTTGATACATTCAAATCAAAAGCAGCAAGCTTACAGCTTGCTGCTTTTGACAATTAGAACTGAGCCTCTAGATAATTTTAGTGGAAAAGTTCCAGAGCAAGATCCGAGCATGTCTTTAAGGTAGTGTGAAGTTTAAGAATAGCTCTTCAGTCCGAACTCATCAGTTCTGGATCCTATCATAGGCTGCACTTGGCAACATCAGCCAGCCCTCGTTTCCTCCGCTTCACACAGAAAATGATGTTTAAGTCCATACGGCAAGAGTAGTCGACATGTGTACCTTCAAAAAGCGCGTCTATCTTTAATTTACAGGTCGGCAACGCATGTGTAGCTCTTTTCGTATTACAAGGGACCCTGGGCAGTAGGGATCATTCACCTTCAGGTGATACGTACGCTCATTTGCCTCGTCTTTTCGATAAAAAATAATTAATAAATAAAAATAATACTATGACCATCAGGCTTTTTTCTCGAAAGTAGCTGAGAGTTCTTATGACAGAGCCCGTTCGCAATGGCCAAGCAGACATTGGTGCAGGAAACAGGGTCTTAAAGCTACCGTTAACAATTTTTTTTATAGTTTTGCAGCCCTAAAAAATCACAAAGAATTTGATTATCTGGATCGATCAATAGACAAAACATTCCAATAAAGATGTTTACTAGTTATAGCAGCTTTTATATTAGTTATAGCAATAATATTTAATAAACCTAACAATTTATGTAATACATCTAAGACATGCAATCTAAGTACCCTGACCTCTATAATAAAATGTAGTCTTATGAATCACGTGACGTTAGAAAAATATAATTTGCTAGAATTCATCAATAATATTTTAAGTGTTATTTACACAGTGAGAGAAGAAAACTATATATATTTTTAGGCAATGTTATTTCAGTTCACCTTTGTTCTAAAGGTATAGGTAAAAAAAAGATAATATTACCAACAGGGTTCAAATTTAAGAAGCCTAAATATTTTGACACGTTTTCTTAATAAATATTTTTCTTTGTAAATAACACTTTAAAAATAACATAATTAATTTAGCTATTTTAGTACCATATATTGTTAATTTTACTATACTTAATAGCCATATTTCAATTCTTAAAACGTATTTCATTAAATATCTTTTATATTCTTAAACATATATTATACTCATATTATTATGTAAAATGTCTTTATTAACAGAATGATTCAGCTAATTCATTAGAACAATAATACGTATTACGTACTTATATTCGTATTAAACTATACAAAACGCTTAATAATTCAATAAATATATAATAGAAATTACTTTTTTATAAAATAATTAGAATTATAATGTGTACATTAATTATTTCAATTAATTTATTTAGGACTCTCCAAATGTACATAACTCATTAAAAAAAACTAGCAACAAACAGAAAAAAATTGAACTCGCGCTTCTTTTGTTATTCGTTTCTTCGTCTAGTTCGATCACTAAATCATACGTTCTAATCAAGCTACCTTCAAATTGTTATAACCAATTTTTTATCAGCAATTCTGTATTTTATTTTTAGTAAATTTATGTATTTTTTTTTCTCGATAATACCATACATTATAATATACACTGTACATAGTGGTTTTTGTTTGTCTACGTATAATCTAGATAATTATTTAATATATAAAACGTTCCTTTCTTGTTACATTTTAATATAATCTAATGCAACAACTAAACAACAAATAATATATTGAAAATAATCATAAAGAGGCAAGTTCGTGCCAACAACTACTTCTAATCAAATAATTATTACTACCACACCCATTCTTGTTTATTAAAATTAATGTTTATTGTGATTAAATATTTAGTATTCAGTACAAATGTACCATCATTGTGTACTCGAGATACGTATTTCCACTTTAGAAGTATAATATTTCCCGTATACAATTGGTATACACAATGATTCCACAAAATATAAATCTAAATTTAAAAAATTAGAATTTCATAAAGGGTTTTTTTTTTAAATCTAATAACGCTCATTTGGTTTAACAATGACGGAAAACAATTAAAGAAATTTAATAGAACTATTAAATTTTATGTCATTATTGCACCAAATGAGCAATATGTAAAGTTGGTTTGTGTACCATATAAAAAATCACAAAATAATACATATAGTTCTTAAGGCTTAATTAGGCTTTTCCTTTTTAAAAATTTGAAATATATTTTAATTTTTTTCAACGGTTATAATTATAAAATATATACCAACAAACATGTATAATTTGTGCTCTGTAACATTGTGCAGGTGTTGCCAATACGACGTTGACATTTGTCAGTACGTGTATAAAATTGATAAGGTTAGTTACATATTTTTTTTAATAATATAAAATGATGATAATCTAGTTTATGATTTTCTTTCAGAATTCTTTTTTGCTCTATGGCGCATGAGCATGGCGGCCATTTTGTTTACTCATGAGATGTTGTTGGTACTAGTGTTTGGGAAACGTATCTATTTCATTGTTTGTTTGTATTATTACATTGACTTAGCATACAAAGAATGCTGTTTTGAGTAAGCAGGCCAGAAAGCTTCCTGTTTACCTCCGAGATTACATTAAAAGAGGATAAAATAGTAGAGACTGTTGCCAAAGCTCTTGATATTAATCGGTATAACACGACAAGCAAGATGGCCAATCTTTGTCAGTATGTCATTCAGTTTGAAAATTAATTATATACTCCAAAAAATACAAAACAAACGCTAATTACACTTTGCAAAGTTTGCTATTAGGAATCATATTTTTAATAATTATAGAAGACTAGAAATATTTACATTGCTCAATCTTCTAAGCTACAAAAGTTAACCAAATTAATATTTAAATAAATATAATTAGATAAGATTCATTCATCTGAATGATGAAATAAGTTAATAAACCCCAAACAATGAAACGGCAAAAGCTAAAATGACTGGGTAGTTCACCCAAGCACCTCAACTTCTATTTCTTTTTATTGCTGTACAAAAGATAGAGACGTTGAAATAATGGTTGATCCAAACAAAAAACGACTTTGTCCTATTGACATCGTGACTTCCATATTGACCACTTATTGGAACGATCGTTAATAATACCAGGCACAGATACAAATTATGAATTTAATGACAATTCAGATGTTTCTGACTATATATAACTTTAAACCTTTTCTTTTTAAGCAATCTCACCCAATAGTTTCATATTCTCTTGTTTCATTAACATAATTATTAATTTTTTTACAATAATAATCTACCTATTCACAATATATATTTTTTATCATAAAAAAACATCTACTATCTTAGCATTTAATGACGTCACAAAATAGTATTTTTTTATTTAGTAAATACATTTATGGGGATACATTATACGCATTATACTTTTCTCAATTTGTTACTGTTACCTTTCGTTTGTAAATTAATTATATTATTTGTGTTTATAATATAAAGTAATATAATTTACTACAGTTATTATCGGTTTAATAAATTACGATGAAATACGGTACTACGACCCATACAATGCCACAGCGCACATAGAATATATATTTAATTCAATATGTCATATTGAATTATTTGAATATAATTATTAATATAGTCATACATATTTGTCAATCAAGGTCACTTAACCAATATTATTATTGTCGTATTTAAAAAAAATAATGATGTCGATATCTAAATGTTAGTTTTGTTCCCAGCCTAAAGACCTTTCAACTGCCATTTTCCATTGCTTATATCTCATATCGCGATCATCTTCACTTATTTTAGGATGAAAGGTGATACCTGCCGACATGGCCATAGGTAGACCTTTTTTATTTCTTTCTACTCCCCAATATGCTACCATGGCGGCACCTAAGGCAGTGCTTTCCGTAAATCCCGCCTTTATAACGTCTATACCTATTAAATCAGCCTGCATTTGCATTACTAGTGCATTTGATGTCATACCACCGTCTACCTGTAATGATAAAGTATATTAGCTATACTTATTTCTTTAGTGTAAATCATTTTGACAGTAAATTTATTTTTAGTTTGAAAAAAACCTATAGTTTTATTTTTCACAAAATAGGTGAAATATGTTTATTTTATTAACAAAATAGTCCCATTTTCTGTCTTACTATCCAATTTAAACTGGGCATTGAATTAAAACAACCAAGTCTGTATGTAGTTTTGCAATTTAAAAGAAATAAACATGTTTTTTTTTAAATAAAGTTTATAATTATTATATTTTTACAATTTTTAATAAATTATTCGATTATTTTATACACTCGTATAAATAATGAGCAAACAGTAGAGGAACATTTGTAAAGTAAGTCGGTTCGATCTCTAATCGTGAATATGAAATTAAAAAAAAACTTACTTTCAACAATTGAAGTGGAATACCGCAATCCTCGTTCATGGCGTCCAATATATCCCTTACTTGAAAACAAACTGCTTCCAAAGCAGCTTTCACAATGTGATTCGAGTTAGTATCCTCTGTGATTCCGCAGATCACTCTGTGGAAATTATATTTCTTTATTATTGGGCTAGTTGGTATCTACTTTTATTTATTTATTTATCTTAGACGGCGATTGTAATTCGTTAATAATTTCGCCTTAGAACGTACACCTTAGTGGTATTCGTTTTTTTTTTAAATATTGTTATACGTACTAGTAACACGATTGTTACTTAGTTTGCTCGAAAATCATATAACTGTTTTATTTATGGACTGATTGAAGTAAAACCATTCAATATTAAAGGAAAGAAAATTTATAGTATTCTATACTAACACCATTTTGTACATATTTGTAGTTATGTATGTACATAACTACAAATTGTACAAAAACATGAAAAATATTTTGCATAAGGTGGTAAATGTTTACTAAAATGCAATAGTGAAAACTGCATTTAGGTCTTAATCGAATCAGCCAGCATCAGAAATGAGCGCGCACAGACGCTCAGTTCAAATAAAAAATCGATAAAATTTAAAAAAATCATTATCATTGTTGTATTACACTAATATTAAGACTTTTTCTGTATATATTTTATATATAGACAGGGATCAGATATGAGATATAAAAAATAATTTCATTCATACCCCCGTGCGTCTTGCCTCCAATAAGGCGCATAGAGCCCACTAAACGCTGGAACAAACACAACGCTGCCATTTTCAGTGGCTTTTTCAGCTATATCTTGTGAATCTTTGGCGCTTTCTATTAATCCTATGTTGTCTCGGAGCCAGCCAAGAGCGGCACCCGCTATGGCGACCTGAAAATTATTTTAAAGCAATAAAAGAAAACTTTGTTTCCTATTTGATTACATTAGTTTTTATTTCCTGAAGCATATTTTATTTATTACTCAATCAAAACCAACCTTTTATTCTGTACTTAACACCACTAGCAGACATATGAGTATTCTTAAGATTTATCAATTAAATGCAAGCTATTTTAACTAAAAACAAAAAAAGTACTCACTGATCCTTCTAAAGCATAACAAGGCGCGTTATCACTCCCCAACTGATAAGCCACAGTAGTCAATAATCCCCTTGAGGAATTAACCCTTACATCTCCCGTATTATATAGGACAAAGCAACCTGTCCCATAAGTGGCCTTGGCCTGGCCTTTGGAGAGACACATTTGACCGACTAGAGCCGCTTGTTGGTCCCCAAGACACCCGGCAATAGGTATACCGGTTAGAGCCCCGTTTGATATGTAACCATATACCTGGAAATATAAATGTATGTGTTTTTATATATTTAATCTTTTGTCGCATAACACGATTAGTACAGATAACCCTAATGTAAAAATACTTATAAATTCATAGAATCGCGTATTTGTACGCAAAATGGGGATATCAACATTCACGCATAAGAATGGGTTAACAATAAGACGCTGTTAGCTAGCGCTATGATATTTTGCTAATGACTGTCAAGATTAAAGAATAAACTAAAGTATTGACTATTTTACTTTCAGCAGTAATTAATTAATCAGTGAGCATTCCCAGCACATGGTAAGGTAGGCAGAGAGAAACTGGAATAGTTGAAGCAATGTCGAATTAGGCCGAATTTGTTGTTGAAAAACGATCCTTTCTGTGGTACAGCTACATATTCTAAGTGTGGCTGCCGTGTCACAAATACTATTACGATTTAGAAATCTCCTAAATTAACATTATAAAAACGTTACATAAAAAGATGTGTTTTTTTAACGAGCATGCAGTATTCCGTAATAAAAAAAATTAGGAAGAGTAACCCTAGTGCTACGACACTCCGCTTTTCAATTTCCGCCTCATTCTCGAGACATTGCTCGTTAAATGGCTTTATTTTCAAGCTGAAGTGGGGATATAAAAATACGAGTAATTCTCCCGACTGGGAGTATAGATTGTTCATAATTTTTTTCATTTCAATGTTCAGAGTCAAACTTGTCTTTAATATGTAACATATCCCCCGAGGTATTGTTTTACAAAGGAGATAATGAAAAATCTATAAACCTTGTAAAAATGTTTATATATTTTTATAAACATTTTTACAAGCCAAAGGCCAAAGACAAGGCCGCCTTTTGTACATTTGTTTTTACTGTTTTGTAGTTTATACTGATCTTTGGGTGTACAATAAAGAGTACTTATTATTATTATTATTTATATATCCATATTCATATTCCCCGTTATCAAAATGAAATTATTTTATTTTTTATTTCTTCGATTCGGGATCGAATCCACAACCTGACAAGTTAACTGTCACACACTAGTGTCCCTGCGTCACAACTGCTATTATATAGGCTTTTTAATTACTTACTTCAGAGCTAGATTTAATTTCAGGCAGCACAGATTGTGGTATTTCAAAAAACTTCATTAGTAACGAATCCCATTTCAAATTCTCAATGTTCATTAGCATTGTGCGTGACGCATTCGATACGTCAGTGACGTGTTTACCGCCATTGACACCACCTGAATAATAAATATATAAAAACAAAATATTAATTATTCAATTACCAGTACGTTTGTAACAAATTATATAAAAAAATCTTTATTTTGTATCTATATTTTAGTGTCTATATGTAATTTCAAAATGTATACTTTAAGTCCGTTTAATTGTTTACAGTATAGTGTAAATGCCAAAAAAGTAGGTCTAAAATTGTTTGTTTGTCCAAAGAAATTTTATCCTAGAATTTCTTTCTGCGCGCTCGATTTACATGAGAAAATACCACGTTTACAGCACGCGGATACTTGCCCTCATATATAAATAAGTAACCGAACATTTTATAATCGTATTGCTGAAGGACATGAAGCCACGGATGGGCCGCAAGTATCCAGTACTTTTTTGTAATTCATGCTGTATCTCGCACAAAGCAAGGGAGACAGATGGAAATATTTCCCGTCCAATCTTAAAAGAACTCTCAACAAAGTCTTTAAACTTAATAAAAACTATTTCTAAACGATTTTAATTTTTACCGGTTAAATTCCACATAATCCACGAGTCGACAGTACCGAAGCAACAAGTGCCTTTTTTCATAGCTTGCTTTACAGCGTCCACATTGTCACTGAGCCATCGGAGCTTAACTGCACTGAAGTATGGTGACAAGGGGAGACCGCATAGTGGCTGAAATATAACAAATTAATATATAATAGCAATCCTACCTATACACATGTGGGTGTTAGGTACAGATTGTATCCCGAATATGGCAAAACTGCTACCCGGCTGAGGAACCCTGAGTCTAGTGTTTACTCTGTTTCTACCTAAGACCGCCCGTTACACACTTTTGAATTTGTTGTATGATTGTAAACGCAACAAGTTCAATTCTAGGCGCTTGAGGAAATAAAATATTTAATATTTTTTTTTTTGTTAGCTTCACGCTGTATCCCGCACAAGGCAGGGTAGGCATGGGGAACCCGGGAACCTGGTGTTAAGACACCCCGTTCC
>JAXGGP010000028.1:8031534-8041608 GCA_035584415.1 Eueides aliphera
CCTCGACTGGGGATCGAACCCAGAACCTGTCGGTTACAGGCAGCGCTTGCACCGCTGCGCCACGACAGGCCTCTATTTCATATTTTCAAATTAAATACTTAATATTTTCATTATTTTGCTCTGGTAACCAGTGATAATGCGGCGTTGAGTTCCGTAACACTCGTTAACACGGTATGGCTCAAATGCGGAAAGTGGGGAACGAGACGGAGGTTAACAATTGATTTCCAAGTTCCTTTGCCTACCCTGCACTGGGCGGTATCAGCGAGATTCAGTGTGAAGCTGAAAAAAAGAGAAAATCAGATCTACTTTTATTTGTCAATATTTGCTGCATTCATATAGTTTGTTAGCTATTGTCTATTACAAACTAAATAACAACGCAACATTATATACAATGACACTTAAATAACACAACTGTAATTATACACAATAACTATCAAAAATATAAAAAAAAATGAAAGAAAAAATATTGTAATAATTGGGCAAGCAAGCAGACATTTGGCACTATTTCAAAATAAATATTTACATGACACCTTTATGGCCTTCACACAACTCATGATATCATAACTATTTTCACTAATTATCATAATTTATACTTAGAAATAATAAGATTTGAATTGCAAATGTATAATTATACATCACTAACTAACTATTAAATTTAAAAACGTATAAAAATTTGAACACATTTTAAAAACCGTCCGAATTTTTATGTTTTTAAATTTAGATTTTTTTTCCTAAGTGTGGATTGATTTTTTCCTGAGTGTGAGTCCACTTTAAAATAGTAAAAACCACTAACTATTCAGTTTATTAGAAGTATTATCATGAACGTAGTGTTTAATTATATAATTAGATATAGCTTAAATATATATGTTATAGTAGCAATCAATAAATACATATAATATATATAGTTACATACTTATTATTTTATATAAATAAATTAGCTTGTGTAATTAGTACAACATCTTGAAATTTATGGACATATATTTTAATGATAACAGAGGCCAATGTGTTTGTGTGGTCTACAAGTTTGTGACTGATTTGGGAAAATAAGTTTCTTTTTCTCGTTATGCTTCGAAATTGGATTGCCATAAAGTTAGATTCCTAGGATCCCTCTACCTATCGTACTATTAATTATTATATATTTATTGATATTTATACTTTACTGAAAAGTTTTGTCAATAACCATGACACTTTGTAATGTTTACTTAAAGTAAATTATTTTTATTCAACACTAAAATACATTCTTGGCTAACTTAGAATGAAGACTATTGCAGAGTCATAATATTGTAAAATGACTCTGCAATAGTCTTCATTCTGGTGGTAAAAACAACGTCCCAAGGGCTCATCCTAGACACATTTGTTTAGCGATCTCTTCCACCATAATAGTTTTGCCCTTATAACCCCTAAAGTGTTAAGTTATATTAATATCTTTTAATTTTACTTCAATAATGGATAGATATTGGTTAATTTATTTAATTTAGGGTGTTTTATAATAGTTCTATACTTAGATATAAATATAAGATATTTAAATGTTTACCTAAAATAATTGTGTAATGAAGTATTTATAAAATATTTATATATCATTTCCATTTATGTACTGATTTAAATAAAATAAACACTAACAATTGAACTAAATTTGCAAAATACAGTAGTGAAAACTAAATTTAAATCATTTACACCATTTCTGCGATTAGTAAGCAAGGCAAAACTATAAAGCAAACATTGTATTAAATTTTATGACTTTGATAAATGTCTCTACTAATTGTCTTCTTTGTATATCTTTTACACACAGACAGCATTTCACTATCAGTTTACATATAATATGTCAAGATTATTTTAAAATTTAACACTAATTTGTAGTTGAAATTTTTTTGCAAAAGAACATTTAAGAAATACAAATTACATTACATTACTTGTGATAATGTTGCTATAGAGCATTAATGCAAATGTCAATGATACCTTCAAATAATTTTTATTCCTTGTCTTATTTGGGACCATGTCGAGCAATTTATCTATTGTAGAGGATGTCCTCATATCAAGCCATACTATAGCATTATGGAGAGGCTTTCCTGTGATTTTATCCCATACAATTGTAGTTTCTCTCTGGTTTGTAACTCCCACTGCTATGATGTCCTGGAATTATAATTCTATTTGTTTATAATACATTATATATAAACAGAATGACTCTGGTCAGTACTCTACACTATACAAGAATGATTTTTATTTCAAATTATTCTAAAGTGATCAAATATATTTTTAAAAATAATTACTTAAATGAATTTACTTTATTTAGTATTTAATAGTATTTTCCTACTATAATACTTTTTTGTCTATGTAATATATTTGTAACAAGGATACTAAAAAATGAAATGCATGAAAAGTCATTACTAACCGTCGGAGAACCACCTAGTGCCACTAATTGTTCCACAGCACTTGTTATGCAAGTGGTCACTACGTCCAGTATTGCGACAGGATCCTGTTCCACCCATCCTTCTTGAGGAAAATATTGTTCTAATTCTTTCTGATGCGCCGCTATTACTTCACAAGAATTGGCTTTAAATATAATAAAACGAGCACTCGAGGTGCCTTCATCTATAGCCCCTACCAGCGGTCCGAATTTACCATACTCAGACATCATTAAAGCAAACAAAAATAAACAAAATAAAATATTTATATAATGACTATCTAATTACCCTTTGAACCCTGATACTTGATTAACTAAACAGCATAATTAAGTACTTATCGTTATCTGGATTTTCACAGCTAACATTTAAACTTAGAGGTTTTCCTGGATGTTTTGACACCGTGTACCTTGGATATGACAAGTACGACAACATAAAAATTTTTGACAGATGTCATTTTGGTAATCGATACGGCGCTTATATACTTACAAAATATACCAAGCACTTGTCAATTCACACCTGTGAATGAGCTAGCGGCTTGGCCATGTGACGGATGTGTTTTGCTGTGGATTACTATAATGACGAAGCACATTCTTCATTTTTTTCAACGTGAAATCCCGCTACTACCTAACATTCTGTGATTATTCTCTTCGTTGAGTATGCTATCAGCTATAGAGACTCCGCATATCCTATAAAGCGATGGCATCTCCGCGGTATTCATCTTACTAACATTCGTCTTACATAATACATACATACGTACTTTTCTCTGCCGTATCACTAATCCGTCAGTCAGTGTCAGCACTAATCCTGCATTATATACGACTAAACGTACTGCTGTGTTGACGTTTCACCATCTTATCAATGCAGCTAAGAGACCGTTAACTCTATCACAATTTCGTAATTCCTGTCTCCACTGTGTTTAATAATAATTTCAGTGATAATAAGATATTAGAACAAATCATTGAGGTGGTATACATGGGAACTATGTTTAGTTCCCATATATACCACCTCAATGATTTGTTCTAATATCTTATTATTTATGCAGATCTTGTATTCCACTTCAATTATTTGTTCTAATATCTCATAATTCATTCATCTCACATTCACTCTTCTTGCTACTCAATAGTAAGTAGTAACCATTGTCTGTAGCTAACTTTCTGATGATGCAATAAATTTTTATAGACTTATTTTTTATTATAGACTTTACGCCCCAAGCTAATGAAACTGATAGCCCATCTATGAAAGTGTGTGGGTGTGTTTATTTTAGACTACACTCTCAATTACATTGCACTCTCAATTTATTTTACGCTGATTTCGCCATGAGCAGCGTGCAACACAACTATTCACTGTTTTTGGAGATGCGTCATCACATTCTTACATATTCTTATAAAATTTCGCCCACTGCTGCAAAACCTCTGGTTGTTCTGTTAAAGGAAGTCAATAAAAGAAGTAAATAACTTCAGGAATCATTCGCTTTCCGCCAAAATAGCTTCGTGTTTTTTCGAAAGTTGCTTGTTAACCTTTCATCTCTTTGTTATTCGGATTTTCACGTTTTATCTTTTATTAGTCCTTTCGTTTGGTGGTTTTGTAGCTTATACTTACATTTCAAAATGCAAATTAAATTCATTTTATATAAAGTTACTTTCCTCATGAATTATTTACTAATGTTTAATTAAAATTGATAGATTTTATGCTAAAAATGTACCTTACCTTCGACAAAAAATCGACTTTCTGATTGTAGGAACATGCCAACATACTCGCAAGCGTATCAATGGCCGTTTTCCGAATTGTCATAATTTATTAAGTTATTTTGACGTTTCACGTCAATGTCACTTACATCGTAATTTTCCTCGATTGCGGAAAATGCTTGAAATACATGCATTATAACATCTTATCGGCTACACCTCATGTTTATATAAAAATGTTATATAAACATGAGTTATGTTTAACTTGTTGAATTTGTAAGCACATTCACAAGTTGGCCGAATTATGAATACTGCTAACAGATGTTGGCACGCTCACTAAATTCCACGCTAGCAGTTGACAATTGTAAAAACGGCCAATGGAATTCAATTGTTAATGAAAAAGGACTACCCACTTAGAAATTTTATTATTGTCTGAATATTGACTAGTTTCACGACACTATAAACACAGTTGCTACACATCTAAACACACATACATCTTAGGCGTTTTCCGATTTGTGCTCACAGCACTTACGATGCTTAAGCAGCTAACGTGGGGTATGATTTAGTCAGCGCACCAACGTTTGTTAGTAATACTAATAATTTAGACCACTTGTGAGTGTGCTTACGTATTCAACAAGTTAAACATAACCGAACAGAGCATATTTTGATATAAACATGAGTGGAGTATATAGTGTAGCTAAAGATGGTAAAATGCTTGTATTTCAAGCTTTTTCCACTATGGACGAAATGTCGATAGTGACATTGAGGTTTAACGTCAAAGCTCACGATGCTAACGTTGCGACCCGTCAGAACTGTAAACATTATTAGTGACGTCACATGTGACGTCATCGAATCCACAACGCTAACGGTGCGTGTGAAAAGCACGAATTAGACCGGACTTTGGTACGCTATGAGCGCTATGAGCACAATTCTAAAAACGACCTAATAATTATATTCTTATACTTATTAACCATTTAATTTTAACGCATAAAGAATGTATTCATGTATGAACTTTCTTACATTTTAATAATACCTATTAGGATTTCTAAAAATTACATTATTTCATTAAATATTTTACGGCACGTGGCGCTACTTATGCTCATTTTTAGTCTGATTATTAAGTGTTAAAGCACGAACTTTTTCGTAATAATATACATTGTAGAAAATGTTAAATTAAGTATACAAATACTTATAAGAAAAACCTTCATACAAAATAAATATTCTAAATATATACTTTACTACAAAAATACACATTAAAATTACTAGAATTAGAAACATTAATCTAATTTACTATGGAATTAATTGTTATTAGTATTCTTCTTAGAATTTTATGTATTTGTGCAATATTATCTTATTTGTACAATAATATAATAAGATTTATTCATTAAGCATGTAAGACTCTAGAAGGTGAATTGAAACTCTTTGAAATCGATATTTTAATTTGTACAAATAATATTTAATAAAAAATAAATCTATAGAGGTTTATAAATAATATAAACCCGATTTTTGATCCATATTATTTAAAAATATATGCTTAAGGCTCACGTCCACTTCAACAGATGGTGCTGAAGGTTTTTGAATCGCGCTAGCGTTTGGTTTAGTTCGGAATGTATAACCATTTTCCTGCTGAAAATAGTCACTCCTGACAATCCCTATATAAATTTGTACAATTTTTGAAAACGAGATTGATGAGTCGATCTCGTTGTAAAAGCAAATAAGTAAATGCAAATGGTATTAGTCTTAGAGAACAAGATCTATTAGACATCATTTCATAAAACCGAACCCAAAATAGCAATAGCCTTCTTATCCCTATGATGGATTTGCATATTGGATTTATATTGATATAATTTGGTATAATTTTTAAGGTATGTAAAAAGTAGATATTATTCCTACAAAAATTCATTCAATATGGTTAGTATTACTTATAAAGATAGCTTAGATGTACTGCTTTCCGTAATATATTTAAGATGTGAATGGGTACATTATATACTATATTATAAGACTTATGATTAAAATGAACAAAAAGAATCAAAAAAAGCTACATTTTTGGTGTAAAGGCAGCCTTATAACCACAGGTAATCTCTACCAGGCAATCCAACCTTAAAAAAATCAAAAGACGCAAGAAAAGTGGTGTACAAGTAATTGTGGATGTACTACATTTCTAAATTTTTAAAGTTAAAAAAAAGAGGAAACAAAAAAAAAATATTATTTTAATATATATTATAAAAATACACAAATATTTACATATCTCTATCTGTACTAATGTACATACACACATACGTACATATATACTTATTCATACTTATTTGATATTCATTGGAATCGTTTTTCATGTCTCTGTTAACTACCGAGAGTCACTCCGAGAGTCACTTAGTCTCCGAAATACAAACATTGGGACACCTTTGCTATATGAACAATGCCTAAAAATATATTTGAAAAAATACTCCAATACATTCACTTAAATGATAATTCAAACATGCTTCAACGTATTGTACCAGATGACGATCGATCATATAAAACGACCATAGTCACTAAATTGGATGAAATTTTTAGCCAAATTATCAAGAACTAATATTTGTGCATTGTTGAACAAATTTGCTTTAAAAAGCGTTACGTTATTAGTCGATGGATTCCCTTACAAATTCTGAATAGAAACTGAAGCTGAAAATATTGTTCTCCCTCGAGAATATGACTTAAATGCTTCGTCTTATGTATTATTTTACGGTTTATTGGACCTTACAACGGCAAATACGTGGCTTTTATATCGGGGAGTAAAATCTTCTAAGCAAAATCTGGAAAAGGATACCTCTTCGGCAGATTTTCGTCTAAAAGTAGACGAAATTTTATGAAAAGAGAAAGAAATCAAGAAAAGCCAATCGACATCAATTGATATCCAAGCCAAAAAGCATTAAGGTCCTGCGCAGCATACATACATATCAGCAGCCAATTGCAGGGCGTCAAGACCAAGTCGGGCACTAGCCAGTTTGGTCATAAAATAGGATTAGGTACAAGTTTCCTAAATGCACAGGAGTCTCTCAAACTTTGTGTGATAAATGTGGTGTGGTAATAGCTTCAAAGAGTTCCACACCACATAACAATATAATAATATAGGTTCAAATGTCACAGATATATCACAATTCTTATTTTTTAAAGTAGATAAAAACAAAATTTGATTAGTACGTGTTTCATTTTAGTGAAATATAAGTCCTTAAACATAAATTATTTTAAAATGTATGATCATTGGTTACAAGGGGTTAACAGTAACATTTTGATTGCTGTAACAGAGAAGTTACATGAGTAGGTAATCTGTTACAAAAGTACATACATAACAGTCAACAACGCAGATGTTTCAGAAACTATATACTATGTAGTCTCTTTTAGCTATCATAGCCCTCTATTATAGTAGAACAGAACTCATTGGAAATATTTAAAATACAACTTGCGACTGAAACTATTTCAGGAATAGTAGATAAATCACCTCATAGGTGTCGCCAATAGAAAATAAGTGTGAACTATATAATAAAAATAATATTGAATTAAAGTTCTATGTTGCTTATATTTTTTCATAGTCATTAACCCTATTCCTATGTTTGTACAAATGATATTGTTTTTTGCGTATATTATAGAAAACATAGTTGTAATGTGCAAGTTTTTTTTAATAGTGACATCTTACGTTTTAAACTATAATCATAACGAAACTTACAGAATATAAGCGAATATTGTATTACTAAACGGTTATTACAGACCAAGAGATGGCAACCATCTGATGATCATCTGAGAGATGATCTTTGAAGTTGATGTTCAAGGCTGTATTCCAATGATGTGTTAAACACATTTAATATAAAAATACATATGTTATATCTATAACTAACTCGTGATCTTCTTTTACTAAGCTTTTGCAAAAGTTATATAGAGTTAGTGCTCCCTACAAATTCTATAAATTTTATTTAAGATTCTTGTAAACTATTAATACTTTCTGACTACCTTAGTAGAATTGAATGAGGTACACCTACTAAATTCAACGCCTTGTTTGAAGCCTTGGTAGTCACTATTTTTTTTCGCGGTGGAATGCCTAGTATAACTAAATAAGATATGAATATATTTCAAAACTAAATATATAAAAAGAGTAATATAAGAAGAGCAGACGCGTATTTATTTATTTCTTTACATACATAGTTTACAAATTATCCTTTGGTAACCATGGGGATCATATTTTGTCATGAAGAATTGAGTCTTAAAACTTTAACACACTACTCTCGATACAAGAAAAATCCTAATGGATGAAAAAAGTCAATGAAAATTAACAAAGGTACATTACAAAAATAGGTCTTAGTTTTAAATAAATAAAATATTTCTTCAAATTAATTGGAAATTACATAGAGCTCTAGGGACAGATTGTGTATTTACTGTAACAAGTAAATTCCTAGATCCTTCTCGGCAAGTCAAACTTCCGCCGGATGCAGCTTCCTGTTGATCTTTACTTATAAATATCTTTAATTTTTAATTGTAGTTATAAATAATAAGAATTGTTTTAAAAATGAATTTCAACTTCATGTTCTATCTCACATACCTATTCGAGTAAAATAAGGCGATATACATAAATGATGTGGACACTCTTTTCTCTACATTACCGATAACGGGCGTTTGTATGTTGAGTGGTAGAATTTAGTATTACACATTTTTTTACAAAACCGTTACTCAAGTGAATATGAAACTTACAACCATTGCGTTTATTGCCTTAAATTTTCCCATTGCCCTACTATTGCATTTCAAAAGCTGATTAATACTAATTAGTTGTTTTGAAAGCAACTCGTGTGCATATGAAGGCGGTGTCGAGTGTCAACTGTATTATGAAATATAATGTTTACTTACCTACTAACAAAGCACTGTTTACCGTCTATGTTGATTCAAGATAAATTATTGTTTGAGGCACAAGCGTGCGACTATAACCGACAGGTTCTGGGTTCGATCCCCAGTTTAGGAAATGAAATATTTAATATTTTCAATTTAAATATTTATTGTTTCATTTCTTCGCTCTGGTAATAAGGCAAAGTGCGGCGTTGAGTTCCGCTACTCAACACGCAATGCCTCAAATTCGGCGGAAAGTGATGAATGAAATTGGTCTACCCAAAACTCTGCCTACCCTGCCTTGTGCGGGATACAGTGTGAAGCTAAAAAAAAGTTACATATTGCAAGTGTTTAATTTTATATTAATAAATAACTCAAAAGCCACAAGAAGAAGTCTCATTTCTGTTATAAATGTAATGACCAGTTGTACCACAGGAGGACAATGTGAAGTGAAGACAACAGCTGTGAATTCGATCCCCACTCAAGGAAGTGAAATATTTGTTTTGATTTCTTTATTCCGCCAACAAGGCAAAGCGAGGGTTTGAACTCCCCCACCAAACATGCAATGCCTCGAATTCCCCTGTAACCACCCTGTAAGAATATTTTGCTTCTTAAAGGGTAGTCACTTAGTGATTGCAGAGAAATATTTTTAATTTCAACATAAGTAAAAACATTTCTAAGCAACTGCTAGTACAGCTACTGCAATGTAATTAGATTTAATTCCATTTCTCGGATAACTCAACGTCTACAGTTTATTATTTTTACTTCTTTCTTACGGCAAATTACAAAATATTTCAAAGCAAATCTCTTTGTTCACAGATATGTTTTATTTGTAAAATACAGAAGAGGTAAGATATCTAAAAGAACAACTATATTAATTTATATTACTACATGAAATTCAAGTTGCCACGAATGTCGACCATTCGAAATTGTATTTTAGGGGCACATGCGTATAATTGTTGACAGGTTGTAGGTTCGATATCTACAAGTAAATTGAAGTATATGAGGCCTGTCGTGGCGCAGCGGTGCAAGCGCTGCCTGTAACCGACAGGTTCTGGGTTCGATCCCAGTCGAAGAAATGAAATATTTAATATTTACAATTTAAATATTTAATGTTTTCATTTCTTCGCTCTGGTCAGAAG
>JAXGGP010000028.1:8050665-8066872 GCA_035584415.1 Eueides aliphera
TAACACCAGGTTCCCGGGTTCCCTCTGCCTACCCTGCCTTGTGCGGGATACAGCGTGAAGCTAAAAAAAAAAAAAAAGAAAAATTAGCGAGTTGAAACTACACGATTATTTTTTAATATCATGAATTGTGTTTCTATGATCTTTATAGTGTAAATATTAAATTTAAAATAAAATTAAACATAGAGTAATGTGAACTACAGTGGCCTCTTGTTGTTCCATATTTTTGTGTGAAATCGATCGTAATATTTTTAATCGTACCATTAGAAGAGCTTATGAAATATTTCTTATGACTGTAGTTCAATATTAATTTAGGTATTGGCAGTTATCCATTCTTTAAACAACTTTGTAACACTGTGCCTAATATTTTTATTCGTCTTACAGACAAACGTAAACGATAATCTAAGGGCATTAACATGTATTAGCATGTTATTATATACATACTTCCGAGCTTTTGGCAAGTCTGATTAAAAAAAATGTAAGGTGCTGGCATAAGAAACATTATTAGCTTTTTATTTAAGACGAAGCTTAGAAGTCAACTCCGTAATTTTATGTCCTGAAAATTATTTCCTTTTCGTTGAAAGCAATGTAATTTTTAATTATATTGAACTAAATCAGATATAACTGACTCTGGAATCGGGGTGAAGCGGCGGGGTGACGAGGGATGCAGCAATGAAGGCCAATGTCAGAGCCTCTCCAGGTCCCAACGCGAACGGGCGTGTTCCGTGAGATCCTTTGAAACTTCGTACTGTGTAACACTTTCATTACAGTTCTAATTGAAAAGTTTTTGTAAGTATATTATTAAATTATATTCTTATTTTAAATATTATTAAAATAAAAATATTCAATATGTATGTTTATGGACTTCTTAATTTTTTTGTTAACTAAACTTTGAAAAAAGTTTGTTTTCTTAATATTTTATAATAAATAAATAAGAAGTATCAAGAGTTATAAAAACATTTTCATTAATAAGTTATTATAAATCATTCATAAATGTTTGAATAATTAAAAATATATTGATCACAAAAAGGAACATAAATATTATATGAATTAAAAAAAAACATTTTTGTCTGAAAAAGAACTCATTACTTCCTAAAAATTCTGCCAACAAAATTGTATATTTTGTTTGTTGGGACCTGCCTCCAAATTGTCCGCATAGTACTTCACAAGCTGAGAAGTCATTCTCAAAGTCATCAGGATATTTAACACTACCGTTCATGCTCGTGCTCATGCTCACGCTTACAACTTACGATCATAGTCAAGTTCATGCTCACGGTCACTTTCAAACGTGAACATGAACTCAAGTTCATGTTCTCACATTCGAGTTTTTGGTCAATCTCACTCTCGTGATTTACTTAGCGATCCGGCTCATGCTTGCGCTCATGTTCATGTTCACGATCATACTTGAATCTAAGCTCATGGTCAAGTTCGCTCACTCGTTCATGATTGTGGCCACGTTCAAGCTCATGATATATATATATATAAATAATTTCATTTCTTTGGCCCCGGTTGTCCTGCCAGTTGCAGGATACAGCGTGAAATATAAATACAAAAGAATGACGGCTGTCGTAGCGCAGTGGCATAAGCGTGTGATTGTAAACAGGTTGTGGGTTCGATACGCATTTCAAAAAATATAATTATTTAATATTTTCAAATGAAATGTTTAATATTTTCATTTCTTCGTTCGGATATATACAGCGTTGCGCAAGGTATCGCCACTCTACACGCAATTCCTCAAACTCAGTGGAAAATTAGGATAGGAACGAACGTCTTAATTAATAAGAAGTGAAGCCGAGCTTAAAAAAGAATTAAATTATGCAATTTTTTTCAGATCTCCCCTAATCATTATGTGTTTCCCGTGTTGTGTGGTCTGTAAGTATCTTAATATATAATTATGTAAATAGTATTTTCTAAAATTATTATTGAGTTTACACGCATATTTCGTTTATATAAGTAATATTAAAGGACATTTTAAGTCGATCTTTGTCATTTCTTTATTTGTTTAATTATTTGGAATTAAATGTGACTTTATAAAGTATTAGGCTTTGATCTAACCTTTTCATACAAATATTTAACAAAATAAATTTAAAAGTTATAGAAATATTTTGCTTATGAAAAAATTTATTTGATGAATAAAAAATTAAATCATACAATTTAAAAATTGTTTAAATTTCTTCAAATTAATTATTTCAAGGTTGTATTTTTATTTAATTTTGCACTTAATTTTAATTATATCGACATACTTTATATCTCTTCGATAGTACAACACTACAGTGGTCTGCTACATAAATATATATTTAGGTTTCTTGTAACTTTTTGTTTCATTCTTATTATTTCTTAAAATTAGTTAACCTTTTAAAATACAACAATACAATATGTACAAGTAGAATTTCCACATGAGTTTAACTCTTGGTCCTCTCTAAAGATCGACTTAAAAAGTTCCATTTTACTTTAAAACCTTAACCTTAAAATAAAAAGATCAAGGAATAAAAAATAGGTAAATCTCAAAAAAATATTGTTAATACTTACAATTACATCAATCAATATAATCTAATAAACGCTTCAAAATTACGCTCAAGCATGAGCACACACCATAACTTTTCAGATTTACAATAGGTTCTATCAGTTAACACTTTAAAAAGATAAAATAGCAATTTATATATCCCTCGTTAGTACACACACCTAATTATTTATAACAATATTTCATTACAACAATATCCTAAGGAAAATAGTAATGGATATACAAAAATAAATAAGTACATATACGTACATAAGTAATAAAAACATTAAATTTATTTTGGTATATAAAAATAAATAAGTACATATACGTACAAATTTATTTTTGTATATAAAAATAAATAAGTACATATACGTACATAAGTAATAAAAACAATAAATTTTAAAAGCAGATTGTATTTGGTACACCATTTACATTCACATTTTAGTACACACTCAAGAACATTTTGCTACACACTCAAGAACGGCTGGATCAACCCTGATAGTGCGCAATACCTCGGGTTAACGTCAAATAGCGGAATGAATGACGCTATCAAATTGAGTAAATGTGAATTTAATCATTATGAATTATACGTAGTAGCTTAAACTATTGTACCACTATTAAATCTGTTACATTAACGAAGACGACGATGGCAAAAATATGGCATCTTTTTACTGATTGCTCCTAGTAGATAGAACTGGTGAAATATATTTTATGATAGTAGTTTTACCCGCTATTCGTATAAGACCCAAAGCTGCGGTTGCCAATGCAATTTTCTGGAAAAGGAACAACTTGACCAATGACTGCAATAGACAGACAGTATTAACATTGCCGTTAAATGTTCAAACTATGGAAGTACTATTGCAAAGCATTACGCAATGTTCAGTGTTTTATTAGCTTCGAATGTCATTATCTACGATGTATTTACAAAGGCACATACACGGGGGCACTAAACTGAAAATTGCATGATTGGTACGACACCTCGAGATGTTGCAATATTTTACTGTTTGGCAGTTTCGGGCTTATTCTGCTAGTGAATCCAAGATTAATTACTGCTGAAGAAACAGAACTTTGCCTCAATGAATAAAAATGAATAAAATTTATAGCAATATGCAAACAAATTACAACTGACAAGAAAAATTTTTTCGCTGTGAATTCCATGGTTGGACGATATATTTGTTAAAGCTTTCTCTGAGCAATAGTCACATCAAATAGTCAAAAGCTACCTATCGGTAATGGTCGAGAACGTGTCGAATAGGGCGCATATATTTAAACTTTTACTTTTCACTCCAAATAGTACAAATCGCCTATTAAAAAGTGCTTTAATAATTATATTACTTTTAAGGCCTTATTATATTCGACAATATTTTAGACTGACGTATTGATAATCGCTGCGAAAATTATTTCAAAAGTTAGTGTCGTGTTAAAAGCAAATATGGTTTTACGTTTAATTATTGCGTTTATGTAATTCATAAGTAAAGGAATATACTGAACTTTTTAAGTTACATGGACAAATTCGATCTGAAGTTAAATAAAGTATTATCTTAGTAGAGCATCAATGAACGGAAACAAAAAAAAAAGAAAAAGACCACGCTTTATTAATGAATTCCTGGCAATATATAACAAAACAACATTTTTAAGACTAAATACTGAGATCTAAAGAAGGCCTAAAACAAAGAATGGTAAAAGAATTACATGGCGACATTATAAATAATTTTAAAATAAACTTTTAATTACTTTTACGTTCTTTCTTATATTTGCTTCATTAACTTAATGTCACAGTAAAATCAACCTATAATACCAAGCGAGTTATGATTATAATAAGATGCCAAACGAACTCAATCCGCAACTGATATCAGAAGAGTAAGCGTGTCGAGCAAACTAAAATAAGTCGCAATTAAAATCGCACTCAGAGGGGGTGTGGTGACGATCAGAAAGTCAGAAGCTCCCCCGGCTCGAGCCTAAGCCGACGCGCTGAAAAGCTCCGCGGAATTTCTTCCCAAACTTAGTGCCGTGCGTGCTTTAGAAATTAGTGCCGATTTACAGACGAGTCGCCTACAAAATCGCAAAACTGTAATATATAGGGAACGCAACGTGTATTGTATATTAGTTTTATTAGAAAACATATGTGTTTTTATAATTTGCTTACTTTGCTACTTGAAATAAAGTATAAATAGAGTCAGTTATAATGTGTATGGTTTATCAAAAATGCTAAAAGGAAAAAATATATGGTGATGCCTTTGATTTTATTGGATTTTTCCAGTGCTAAGTACAGGAATACAAGTAAAATTTTAATTTGATTTATTTCTAAATATAATACAATGTATTGTCAGTTAAGTATTGTGGAATAAATAAGTTATAAGTAATTTAGGTCCTAAGTACTCCTACGTATAAATAAACGTGCTTAACCATTTACCCTTAAAAGCCTTCTATCCTATTATGGTAAGGTTTACAAATAATAATTAATGAAAATTATTACACGAATTTCTACGAAATTTATGTGTTTGTAAATGAATACTCTGTGGGGCACATTGTATTGAAATGGTTCTCTAATTAAAAAAAGATTTAGGTAATTTATTGTAAATAAAAATATTATTACTCTCAGATTCTTTTTATCTGTTGCTGTGCAAATTTTTGAATCAATTTTTAAAATAAAAAATATAAACATGTTTTAAAAATAATCAAAACCATTATTAATTAATATTTAAATTTGATTTTTAGGCAGTGTATAAAAAACAGGAGGTTATATTTAAAAAAATCACAGTCACAGTTTATAAGTAGTGCTAATGGACCTTTGAGCACTAATACTATTTATTGCCTCTTGCATATTCTACTATTTAGTCAGGCAGAGTGAACCTTTTCATTAAAAGTTTCTTTTTTAAAAAGAAACAAATTAAGAATATTTAATTTTATTCTGTCCGGTGGTAATAATTTTAGATTTTTTCATAACGCTGATGAAAAATAATTATTACTGTTGCTAGAAAATTAGTATCCAATAAGTACATATTATTGACTGCGAAAAATATATTTTTTTTTAAATCCTATGACTGACCCGGACGTTTATGTGAAAACCGGACGAAAACAGGACGTTTATGTGACCATTTTCTTATTCGTCTGTCCATAGTCCGAGATCAATTTTGACGAGATCTTAAGGAAACATCAAGTTTAAATAACTTACTAAATATTCAAACATACGGTCTCTTGTGCTTCACACAATAAAAATCGCCGCGTAGTCAAAACTAATGAAACTTTCATCATTCTTTCCATGTACGTACAATTAGGAAACTTGCCATAAAACTAAAACTTACAATATTAATAAATAAAAAAATCCGAAATCAAAATCTATGGGATTATTTCCCACAAATCCTCTACTATGAAATTTAATAAATGAGAAAAAAATGCAGATTCAATTATATATTACAAATAAAACCTATTACAAACAGACCAAAGTATCTTAAAAAAGTAGAAGATAAAATTTGTGCATGTGGGCAAACTGAAGTTTGTCAAATTTTATAATCATAGTCCCCATTGACCTACAATTCCCTACAAATCGTGAGCGAAACCGACTCACATTTGACCGGTTTTTCATATTTATTTTAGCGTGGGTTATTTAGACAATGTCCAAGGTTATTGGTAATTCGACCAAAACAAAGAGGATGTTTTTTCAATCAAATTAAAAAGAACTAAAATATTAAATTAGTTACATTTTTGTATGGGATTAAATCAGTACTTTTCAAAGCCTTTCAAGAGAACATGATCGAGAACAATATGAGAGATGTCTAAATAACTCTGTTATGTCTGTGTTAAATGAAAAGTATAAAAGCTGGTAGAACATTTTTTTATTAAATAAACAAAAAGATTCTATAAATAATTAATATATACAAGATACATTTATTATTAGAAGTTAGTCTTATTGGGCCTTCAAATTTAACATTCCAAAAGTCCAAAAGTGGAAAATATGGTCCTATGATTTATGGTCTTAACATAAAACATGAAGTTAAAAATAAGTCCTAATTCAGAATTTACGTTAAATTTATAAACGATCAGTATTGCCGTGATATCTGAACGATTGAGTTTTAGCTGCCGTCAGGAAAAAAAAGAGTTTCTTCTACATTAAAGGATTTTTTATTTCGTTAAAGTAGTAAATTAACTGTAGAAAATTCAACTTAAAAATTACAAATATACTGATTATACGCTTAAAATATAACATTAGATATAATATAAATTACTACACATAGAAAAACAGAGGGCCTTCTTATGAAATATGTGATAAATAATGTAAAATTTCAAAAAAAATTATCTATTTTGCTTAGTAACTTGCTTAGTACTTACATAATTGCCACAATTCTCTAGTAGAAGGAATTGTGGGTGTAATTAATCTAAATTACCTCGGCTAGAGTCACTCTGTTAGGTTACCAAGTTATATACGAACATACTTATAGTCTGCTTTTATGTAATATATGTACACCCAATATTTGTCCTCGCCAGTTTTTGTCATGTAACTTAATTTATCAGTCAAAAGAAGCGGGATAGAGCGTGAAGCTAAATAAAAAAGAAAAATCAACGGCAAACGTCGACGAGAGAACATTATTGTTTAATAAACAATGGAATGGCTGACAATGAATGTAGTAAAATGCTTATGAGTATGTTTTACTTAAACAATATAATATAAATTGGGCGTACAAAATATTTAATAAATGTTTGGAAAATAATTATTATATAAGGATATATGTCATAAATAATGATTATATAAGAATACATGTATACTAATACTAAAACTACTTAAATTATCGAAAATGATTACAAAAACATTAATGATTTTACTAAATAAAATACAAAAGAGAAAACGAGAATAAAAGTTTAAGCCATAGGAAACGTAAGGTAAAGTAGTTTGCAAAAGATAATATATGAATACGATTTACGACGTAAAAGTGCGGTTAGGTTTTGTCTTGGCTTATTAAAACTAAAACAACATTTGGAAGCTACTTTAACTTTTTTATTTTTATGTCAAACAAGTTATAAAATTGAGATTTGGAACCAAATTTGAAAACCTGGTACAATGATAAATAAAAAAAAAGAACTTGAAGGCCCCTAATTAAATTAAATATTCATAATTTTCTAAAAACCGATTATATATATAATCGGTTTTTAGAAAATTATGAATATTCTTCTGCTTATTTTTTAAAAAAAAGATATATTTTTTAAGTCAACTAAAATGAAATCGTAATTCACTTTAGAGATAGGTGAGGTGGAAATTTCCCGCCCACCGATGTGATAGGTAAGGAAAGTTTGCTTAAGCACCTAGTTAACAGTTTTTCATTAATCAATGACTTGTTATAAATGTAGATTTCTTTTTTTTATTACTTGACGAATTTATTTTTTTTTTTTTTGATAAAATTGAATGAACTTCATTGTACGAAATCAATAGCTAATTTTTATTTTCATTCATAAAAACTTGAATTAAAAATTTGTACACAACAAATTAAGTAGCTCAATTGAGATCAAAGCCTGAGTTAAACTGAGGGCGGAATATAAAATCAGATCGCCATTAAAATGCGACACGACATGCCAAAAAGGTAAAAGGTGCTTAATATTCCCCGTGAACTATAAACGTATACCCTCAATAACGATTACCTGAAAAAAATCATTGTCGTTATAAACAATATTTATTAATATCTGTTAATAAACGGAATAAAGAAGTTATAAGCGCAATAATGTAAAGCTTACAAAAATTGGAAATGATCTGAAATTAGTAATGATGACTGATAATCGTGATGATGATAATGAAATTACATTTTTTGAAAATAAAAATGATACTGCCGATATTTTTATGATCACAAAGTGCCTGTGATGGACTAACTGAATAAATAATATTTTAATGTGATGTAATATTTGGTGTATTATTTTGACAAACTTCAATACGATTATTATAAAACAGAACAAATATATAAGAAGTTCGATAGTATCTACATATTATTTTTAAATTTTTAATAATCTAAAAGTGTAGATGCTAAATAAGGGCTATACAAAATGTATTTACAGATGACCACACTTGTTAATTCAATGATTCAATCTGATATATATTATAAAAATCCGTTTTAAAATATTAGTGACTTGACCACAAATGCTACTTAAAATATTAGTTTTAAGTGATTGTAAATAATTACAAAGCATTAGGTACACATACCTACATACAAAGACTGATAAAGACATTAATATTCTAGGCGTAGCACAGTTTAAAAGAAAATCTATTAGATTCCTGTTATTATAAAAAGATCTTTTACATTACAAAAGCTTTGTATGCAGTTTAGAGTAATAAAGGAAATTAGATGGTCGTCTATTAGCCACATACGTCAAGTCGGAAATAAAGTTATTTATAAAGTTTATAAAGTTATTTATAAATGCTACAAAAACTTTTGTAATGTATGTCCTTCTACTTACCAAATGTGATTGATAGCAAGTAAATAAAAAAAAATAATTATGAACAAAATATACAACACATTTATTTCTTTACAGATTTTGTCTTATATATTTTGTTAATACTACAACATCGCTATCGAACTATCATAATCTTATTTCTAATGTTTCTCTGTAAGAATTATTTTTATTATATTTATTCCTACGTAGTGTAACATGCTAAAGGAAGCCAACACTGAAGTTGAAATATTTTTTCATAATTTATGACGCTTATAAAATTTCTAAAGTAACTTCTTAGAGTTTATACTTATCGTTATATTCTCATAACATTATTTTCAATACAGATTTGGCTCTTTTAAATATAGATAATGGCTCAATAAATTAGTACGAAAAAAAGTGCTAAGACATAAAATGGAAAATGCACTATTTTTTTAATAAAAAATTTAATATTTATTTAGCTATTACTTGTAAACAGTAGTTTTTGCCAGAAACTCCTAGTTGTTAGTATGAATTTATTGATATACATATTTGGCCAACTGTTTCAAAAACACTTTTGACGCTAATGAGTTGAATATTATTAAAAAATCAGCGTCACGCGTTTTCTCGTTTAGTAGGGGCAGAAAATGCCAACAAAGATTTTGTCAATTTTCCGCGCTAATTACAAATTTGCGTTTTGAATAATAGCTTAGATAAATATCTTTTAGATATTAAAAAATAAAAAAAATATTATAATTATTGGCCAGAGTTGGAGTTGAACCCACTTTCCAACTTTCAGAACAAAAGCCAATTGAAGAAGTAAGGAAACTACAACTACATTTATACAATTCCTTATCAAATCTGTTTATATGTTTGTGTAAAAATTAAATAGCAAACAGTTGGTTGAATTAAAATAGCAAGTAGCACAATGAATACAATTTATGTGTAGTCATTTGCATGAGCTTGTTAATTTGTTTACCAAGGTAAACGTTTGTTCCATTTTGAAAACAAAAAAATTATATATATTTTCATTCATTTCGTATTAGATGATAAAATAACTTGGCAGTGATATTAAGTACCCAATTCTTCGGTCAATAGTCTATTACCTAATGAACGTGTTCTCAAGCATACTTTTTTAAGGACTAGCTGGACTCGATACAGTTTTTTTTAATTCGTTATTACCTAAAAATATTATTTGTATTTGTACAAATATTATTTTACAGATATTATAACATATCACTTGCCCCTTGGTTAAATGTATGTGTAGATTAAAATAATTATTTACATAGAATTGGATTCGAGAAACGTAAATTTTCAATAATGTTACCCCGAATTTTATTCTCAGCACTCATGCATTTCCAATTTTTCACAACTAAAATTCAATATTAAGATACTCAGCAATGCTTTGGTTATAACTGAACCTCGTTATAGTAGCAATTTGAACATTCCCACGTGAAAGCGTATTGCAATATCGAATCAAGAGGAATGTTATAGAATAAAATAAAATATTGGAAACATCTATTGCCTCAACCTTGAATCTTTTTTTTTAATCGACATGATCTCTTTTATTATATCTTAAATTTGATGAGATTTAAAAAGATTGAACGCTATGCAAGTTTTAGTATAGTTTCATATATAGCATATTATATTTGAAAATTTTGTAAAAATTGCAGAATTCAATCGTACTTCAGAGTAATATGAAAATTTTACAGTTTGAAATTGCTACTCAATAAGTATTGAATTGAATAGGCTGGACTGATTTTTTATTTAAGAAATGCTAGAGCTATATAAAAATAAAAGAACGAGACTTTAATTATTATTAAGCCTAAAAATATTTTTATACGCAAGGGCCCGCAGTCAAATAAACATATGTTATACGTTTGAGGTAGCTATCTATCTAGTTCAGTGTATCCGAAATTTTTTGGATCCATATTCCGCTTTTTTATTTTCAGGATGAATATGGCTATTGTCCCCATATAAATTTTATTTAGAAAGAAATTTCTTTCGAGTCTTAAAATTATAATATTAGAAATATTAAGCATTTATTTATCTATAGCGCTTTAAGTACTTTTTAGTACTAACAATCGTTGTGAGGATTTAGCCTTGAGTTTTCAAATCTTTAAATTCTCTATCTAGATAAAAATCCAAGTACTTTCACAATGCATTGTACTATTAGATTAATAGTAATACTACTAAATGATTGACAGTTAAAAACAGAGTATTCTATATAGAATTTGGTACAGCTGTAGCTATTTTTACTGTTGAGATAATCTATCTATCCATAGGTAAAGTTATCGAGACGTAGTCGATATTATCAGCCACGGTGGAAACGAATATCAACACTCATACAATTATCTCATCTGTTTGTACTACTCTACTATCATATTTTTATTGGATTTTGTAAGCCCTCAAATAAATGTAAGGCACAAATATTTTGTATTAGCGATTTATTTTTATGAAAACTGCATTCTCGAAAGTACCAACTAATGGATTATTGTGTATACACAATGTATACATACATTGGATGCTAAAAACATTTGAAAATAACAAATACAATAACTTATTTTTCGGCTTCACGCTATGTTCACATAGTGTTTAGATAAACTGGAACAGTTTATCTAAACATTAGGCACTTCTCTTTTTAAATTTCTGACAAATTTGCATTATTGAGTATTGGCGGGACGCAACGCCATACTCTGCCCAGAGACAAGATGAAACAATGAAAAAATAAAAAAAAAACATTTCCTTGAGTGGATATAGAACCAACAACCTATCGTTATCGTATACCGTTTACAGTCACACGTCAGGACAGAGCTTCTTCTAGAGCTTTTTAGTCGTGTCTATAATTCTACACCAAACAAGGACTGTCAGTTGGTACACAAATTAAAGTTGCAAAAGTTTTGAATATTGGAACTTTGGCGCACGTGTACACGTGTTTTACATGTTGCTGGTAGCTTCAAGCTAAATATTCATGTTATATTTTAAAGCACTTGCTATAAACTTAACAATATTAATTCATTTGTTACCTTCAATATAAACCTTATAAAAATCTAAAGTATTTGCAGCAAGCTGTAAAATTATGTTTATTTTTTTTTGCTTACGTGTATCCCGCACGAGGCATGGTAGGCAGAGGGAACCCGGGAACCTAGTGTGAAGACACTCCGTTTCACTTCCGTTCTCCATTTTCCGCCGAATTTACGGCAAATTAAATTAACAATTTTATTTTGAATATTTTTTATAAATAAAAGAATAGTAATTAAAAGATAAGATGTTAGATAAAAGTTACCTGAAAGCATCAAATTAATTATATTTTATTTTTATGTCATCAATTTCACATACAGTGTAATATCCTTGTATACAAAGTAATAGGTAACTGTTAAAAAAATAACTGGTGGTCATAATTTTTAACTTTATATTTCAAGCCAAATTGTGGTTATCGTTTTTTAATATTTATATATGGAGAAGTTATATTAACTTTTTAAACTTATTACCAAATAATGTTAAATACTCTATGCTTTACGCTATTTACCACACATGGCATAGAAGCAAGGGGAACTTGGGAATTTAGTATTACATACTCCGTTCCATTTTCCATTTTTTGCCGAATTTGGGGCATTATGTGTTGAGTGATGTGATTGTTTGTTTGCCTCGTTATCAGAGCAAAGAAATAAAAAACAATAAAAGTTTAAATTGTAGACACTAAATATTTTATTTCCTCGAACGGGGATCGGACCCACAGCATCTCGAATTAAAGTCACATGACGCCCTTACTCCACGATGACGATATGTAAATTAAAAAATTATATTTTTTTATTATTTTTCATTTAATTTTATATGCTGCATTGAATTTTACAAATCAATCAATTACATCAATCCCCCTTCAATTTGTTAATCCGCCCTTTTCACATTCAACTGATAATTGAAGTTCCAACTCAATCGCACACTGGATTTGAATGCAATTAAGCTTACATAATTTTGTATACGCTAACTAACACAAATTTTAAGCGTGGTTATAATGCAACTTAAAAAGACGAAATATTTGCCCAATAATATTTGAAATATGCTTAAAAGTTTTCTGAAAGTTTAGTATCCTACGCAGCATCTTAATTGTTATAGTGACATTATACGCAATGTAAAATCGATCAGACTAATGGCAGTTTCTTACATCCTTTCATCAAAAAGAAAATAAGCGACGGAAACATTTTATTTTTATTATTTTAATTGTTTTCTTAATTATAATTGACAATATTCTCTATTAAGTCAACTTTAAAAAAAAAACGATGTCTACCAGCCCAATGATTTGCTCGATAGTACTGCGTGATAATTAATTTTATATAAAAAATTTCTTTATAACATTAGTATTGCCATTATATCTGCACGACTGCGCAAGTTGAGTAGTAATTGAAACAATAAACATACTACAGAAGACATCTTTACGTTCAATGTTATTGCTTCTGTAAAGGTTGCTCTTGAAAGTGTGACGATGTTAGTTTCGCTAAGACATTTTCTATCTCTGTTATACTTGTGCCATAAAAAATAAGCTATGTCTAAAAAAACCCCATTATTAATATACTTTTTTTTTTCAACATTATTATTTAATCACTTAATATTAAGTACTAATCATTATAAGTTTTGGAAATAACAAATAATATATAACTATCTTAAAAAGTAAATAAAAATAAAAATTAACACTTGATTTTTTATGTAACTACCAGTCAAGAATTAAACTACTATTTAAAACTAAATTAAATTGAAAGGGCATAATTTTTTTAAAAACACCTGATCTTAATTTTATTTATAGATATGTTTTATTTTCTATGTATATTAAGAAAGTTCAAATATATATATTTAAAATGTAAATTTTTATTCTTATATTTATCTGTTTAGAACTACTAATTGCTAACTAACTTATTTAACAAGCGAATACCAAAATGATCAGCTCATTTAAAATAATTTGTTTCATTCAATTATTGTATTAAAACTAATAAATATTTTACTAAGTAGTGGTTCTAAATAAAAAAAAAATAACGTAAACTGTGAAAAAGAAACAGTTTCACATAAACAAATTATCAATAATGGATTAATTACTCAATAAAAATGGTTGTACAAACAAAAAAATCTTCTTCTCCATAAAGAATAAATAAATACCACACATGCTAGATTTACGTACTTATTCATAAAGATATTTATTTTATTAAGTCTATTGTGATGTAGAATCAAGTTGATGCAATGGTAGAGAATTTGATTCCCACGCGGGAAATATTGAGATCTATTTAGGACACAAAAATGAGAGCCCTATAAGATAAACCCAAAGTTAAGAATCGATTGTGTAAAAAAAGCAGTCGCATTATACATTAGATTGTATGCGATAGAATTGGAGCAGTAAAATTAAAGAAAATAAAAATTAACAATCTGCATTATTTTTATCGCTTTTTTAATTAATACATAACTAATTTTAACTTTGCTGAATAGATCCTTTCAAGTCCAATTCAGTCTTTAGACTACTCTACTGTAACTACTCCTCAAGAGCAAAATAAAGAATTAAAGTAAGTAACTAACTTTAATATAACAAATATCACTAGGTATCTAACACACCTAGCAACCGAAACAAGAATTATTATAAATGATTAAAAGAGGAAAGTGCCGAGCGACTATCGTAATAGTAGTTATAGTGTACGTATACGTTAATAGAACTTGACAAATGATAGACCCCCCAAACTGCCACTCCCATAATGCAGCACTAAAACAGTGTTAACGTGATAATCGATACTCAGCCTCCTCGAGTAATTTGTTACGAATACTAATAAATTGTTAGACCAACTTCAAAAAGCTTCGACTTGTTCGTTATTTTATTAACTATTTAAATAGTTGTAGAAGTTAGTCCAGCGCTGTGTTATGTTTCAAGTTACAATGTTGATGTTAGTATAAGAAAGGAAAAAAATATTAAGAATTAATATTTGGAAGTGTACATTATATGATGTATTTGGTTAGAATAATCTGTCTAAAATTAAGCTGATATTATGATTATAAAAACTGGGCACGATTTTATTCAGAAAAAATATATTTGCAGATCTTTCTTAATTTATAGCACAGTAAATCTATGTCACAAATTAAGAAATTTAAAATTGAGATACACAGAATGTACATTAAATACGTTAATTTATGATTAGAAAAGCATTTTTCCCTTGAAAGCTTAAATGATTTTATTTAATTCATTTACTTCTAAACGATGAATTTGTCCAACAGTGGAAAAGATCGCTACAATAAACTTTCACCACAATTTAAACTAACAGTATTGCAGCAAATACGTTAAAATGTCGTTTAAAGCTGGCTCATTGAGATGTAATTCTTTTAGTTTTAAAGTAAATAAGATGTAAACCATTCGTAAGGTTAAAGGTAAAGTTTTTACCGGTGGCTTCGATTGATGATCATTTAAACCGAAATAAAGCAACTAAATATTTTCCTAACATCTCTAACATTTTTTTATTATATTATTAGAAAAAAATAATTTACAACTCGTAATCACCAACCGATGGATCCGTTTTAATTTCAGGATTGTTGGTCAACAAAAATTGTAACTTAAAAGAATTGATTTCTTAATTTTGTTTCATACAAAATGAATGCATGTACACCCGTACATGCATTCATTTTGTATGAAACAAACACAATTATAATTATATTCTTCTTGGCTCATCTTCTAGGCTTTTACTCCCTGGTTCTGGTTTTAGAGTCAACCTTACCACGTGGAGTAGCCAAGGTCTAAGGTCTTATATATAGCGCATTAGTATTGTAAGAATAATAATTTATATGTCTGGCCCTGTCAATTGTAATTGAAAAAAATCACTAACCATTAATCGATATAATTGGACTCTTGCATGATTTTTTTGTCTTTTTTGTTAGCTTCACGTTGTATCTCACACATGGCAGGGTAGGCAGAGGGAACCCAGGAAACTAATATTACTCTGTTCCAAGTGGAACGTAGTAACATTAGGTTCCCCGGAACGGAAGTCCGTTCCCGATTTTCCGCTGAATTTAAGGCATTGCGTGTTGAGTGTCGGAACTCACGCCGCATGATTTTTATTTTTCCTACGAAAACTGATTCAAACATCAGAATGAAAATTATCCCATAACGCGCTTTAGGCTACTATAACTACGCCTAAATTTAATACATTTTAGTGGAAACATAACACAGCTCTACAAAACAAATTTTTTTTTGTTGCTCTGGATATCTTTGTAAATTTTTATGGTATCAAGTATCCAGATTACGTATATATTTATGAAAGCACTGAATGTGCTCTTGTTTTTTATTATTTTAATATA
>JAXGGP010000028.1:8071229-8084001 GCA_035584415.1 Eueides aliphera
AGTTTCGTAAATTGTAAGCATGAATATATCTAAAATTAATCTTAGATCTAAGGCAACAAAACCACTGTAGACCAGTGATAATATAATACGATGAACAACACGTCCAGGAAGGAAAATTAACACGAAAATTAATATTTCAGGTGACAGCATTTCACACTTCACATTGCGAAATGACCTTTGAACTTGGTTTAAAATTTTCGTTATTTTAAAGCGTAGTTCATTAATTATACCGAAAATTACATTTCGTAGTATGCGTTCAAAGCAAGCTTTAATTGCAAGTTCCGTGAAAATTATCATGTGTATATTCCAGTAATTTCAGTTTATTTTTGGTGACTACAGTATCTATCTTCTAGTGACTTTGTCGAAATAAGATAACAAATATAATTTAATAAAACTTCTTGTCTTCCGTATACGTTCGTATATTGTAAGACGGATATCCAATGATGTCTATATGTGCTCAGAACTCATCTGGCTTATAACTGAAACCGTTCCGAGTCTTTTCAACAATGGTGAATTTTATTACATGTACCTAGCGAGTACGTTGTGATTGCAATATGTCTTGATATGATATCGCATTGTATCTTTGTGAATTCATACATCTTTGTTATACAAATCGTAGAGAAGGCATCTCTTTTGTGGTTATTGGTTTTTGAACTGAATAGTAATTTTCCTGAAGTGTTTTTTTTTTATTTTAGGAAACCTTCTCATCTTATACTATACGACTTAAAAAGAATAAGTACATATTTTGTCTCGTTCTTCAATTATTTTAATTCGTAAGGACCAGAAATATTTATTTAATTTAATTTCCATTTATCAGTATCAGAAAATGAAGGAAATCCTTTTTTATATTTTTCTGAAGACTCAAGAAATTTACCAATTACCTAATCATAAAAAATATAAAAGAAACCGTAAGAACATGATTAAACAACATGTTTATTCTTACTATATCACATTCTTTATTCGTGTAGCTTATTCTTTTAATTATTTTATAATTTTACTTAGAAAAATATAACATAATGAAATAAGTTTATGTTATTTAAACTAAATAATAAGACATAAAGTTCGATCGATTTATGTCTTTAAGTTTATTCTCAACTTGGTTAGATTTTTCTCTAACAAATTATTGGATAAGTATTGTTTATCATAATAGAAACCTTAATTACAAAAATGATTTAAAATATAAAGCGCTAGTGTCCATAGGTTCATGTACGTATTAAGCTATCTTTTTAGTAAAAGAAAATTTAAATATCAATGAAGCATTACTAGCTTCTAGATACAATGTAAATGCTACCAATAACAAAATAATAACTGCCTTTGCATATGATATATATGATGTACGATATTTTACACAGTCTAGCAATTACAGGCTTCGTGAAACTATTAGTTACCTGTTTGAGAAATATTCCTTTAAATTTTGACTTTATCGAATGCAGCTAGTATTTGTTCTAATTTATTTGGATTGTTTCATAGAAGATTCACTGTGAAAATTGAAGTAACCGTTTTAGTACTATTTTTATAAGCTTACTTATTTAATTTTATTTTCAAATAAAAAAAAAACATTTAACTTAGTAGAGTGCTATGCGTAGAAATAGACTCATTAATATCATAGATTACACCACACTCACTTTTCTTTGTGTATTGTTTTCGTTATAATATTTGTCTTTGGACTTTAAACTATAGTTAAAATGTAATTTATTGCAGTTTCGTTATATTGTAGTATGGGTTCCCTATGGGCCTACTTGATAGGCTTAGGGCACGATGACAACGACGATAACTCTGATCATGATGAAGAAGAAGAGACGATTGTTCATGGAGACGAGCATCTGTACCAGTGAGTATATTTTTGCCGATATATATATATATATATATATATATATATATATATAGAGCTATGGAAGTGCAGCTATTTATTTAGTCAAATTTGACTTAATTTGACAGCCAACAAATGTTACATACTTAAATAAATCAGTTATGTACTTTTAGTATTTTTCCTTTTATGCGTCTCCTGAATAAAGCAAGGCGTGTTAAAATGAGAGACAAAATTTATCGCCGTATCTCATCGAAACGAGAAGATAACGTACTTGAATCAGGCTGACACATTCAGGTAATTTTTTTTTTTTGTAGAATCATTCAGGATGTATACACTGTTCCCAGCGCTGAGACAAGACGACTCGTCGAAGAAAGGACGCAACCTTGGATCCCAGATGCAATAAGATACCAGCCACCACCACGTCCAGCATCAGTAGCTATAATGCTAACTGTATCTCCAGAGCCTCTGCGTCGAGATTACCTTGAACCTGAGCTACCACCACCCATGCCTATCACGCCACCGGAAGTCTCATATACTATTGAACCGATTGAAAATGAAAATGACAATGACGAGGCAGATTGCTACCCCACACAAATCGCCTCACATGGCGATAACATCATGGAAGAAAAAAACCGACCATTCAAACGAGCGAATAATGAAAGTGTTCTAGCGCTTCAAGAGGTCTGTGTATTGCATGTCTAAGTATTTATTTTATTGAACTAGATTACCATGTTTATATTATTTGTGAATCACTACTGCTGTATACACTATATTCACTTTTAATATTAAGTTCACACTGCTTAAATAAATAAAACATTATTATAACGAAATTTTGTTAAGAAAAAAATATAATATAATCATATAAAATACGTGTTATATGTAACGCTCTGTATCTAATTTTTTTATATAATATATTGTATTGAAAAATATATGTAAAATATCGATCATAGCTGAGTGGAAGATCTATTTAATATTTATACTGGTTTTGGAAAACTTCTACGACTTATAAATCCTAGCCTGGACAAGCAGGGCAATTCTATGTACGTGTTTAGCAAGTAAATTATTAAGATAAATGTTAGTGATAATATCTAACTTTTGAATGACCCCCGACGCAATTATCCAGAATTTTATCCGGAATCTTTTGTCCATTCTTCATTAGAAGTACTAAGAAGTACAAGTATTTCAAAAACGAAGTCGCCAGCAAAACCCCTCTTTTTGCGTCGGGGATTAATCTACGAGTGGGCTCGCTCTAAGATTTCATATGAGCAAGGGCGCGTCGTAATTTTTATGGCCGCATTTTTAACAATATGTTATATAGCTTCAGCCTCTGCACTTAAAAATATAACAAGAAAACGCATAAAATGACTAATTATATATTCAAAAATTTAAATACTCATAATATGTAGTATTATGACTATGCCACTAGTTTAATCTAACGAAAATTTTGTAATAAACACTTTACATAATACAACATATGCGTTCTTGGAATGAAACTGGAAATAAACGCATCTTTTAAAGTCGCGTGAGAGCAAGTATCTGAAAATTATTATAGCCGGCGACAGCGCGCCCGCTCGAAGGTTAATAAATAGGTAGGTAGGTTTAAGAAATTCTATTCAAAAAAGAAATATTCCTTTATTGATGAATAATACATACCATGTATCTATACTATTTTAATAAAAATTCAACTTAATAATCTGTTCTAATTTTGTATATCATATATAACCAAATTTCCATATTCTTCTTATGTAAATCTTTGATTTTACTATCTTCTTTCTAACCTAAGCCCTACTCAAAAATATTTCATTATTTTCTTTGACTAAAAGTCTAGACTAATCTTTCTTGTCTAGTATTTTAAAAAATGTTTACTCAATTTATGTTTGTTTTCTTTTTATTTTTCCCAAATAACACTACTTCAAAGGAAAAACCCTCCTTATTCCTTACTATTTCTGCAGAAGTCAGTTAATATAGGATGAACTGAACCAGATACCACCTTAGTAGCTTGAATTGCTTTGTAAATTTCATTTACGTAAGCCAGTTTCCTAGGAATGCTACTATACAATGTGCAGGGTTCTTTTCAAAAGTAGTTCAGTCTGAGTAAATATAAAGAGACTTATCAATAAGATATTTCAATTCAAAAATTAAATGTCAAGATATATTTTGTTGATTTGACGATGAGCAAATTAGCTTTATTTTTTATAATGCTAAGCATTACTGGTATAGAGGCTTACCGACCGAATGAAATCAATTTACTTGAAAGTACTAATACCTTTTAAAGGGGCAATTAGAGCCATCATTCACAACCCATCATAAAACTATAGGGAAGTATGTATTACCTATTGTTTAAGCCAAGGCAGTCACGTACTTAATGCTTTAACTCCGCTCATTTCGTTTTCGAACCTCCTACTATGCAGATCTGTGTAGATTATTTAATAATTAAACGTGCTAAGTAAATTCCTTAATTGACCTAGTGTCGTGACCCAATACGCCAATTACTGGAAGCATCTCAGTTAATTAATAGTTTTCATGGACCTGAAATGTGAATTTGAATAATGAGTCCGGTGTTTACGATAGATAAAATTAGTTTTGTGAATTCTATGGGGCAAGTGAGTATTTTATAAGTATTTAAAATATTTTGTAAATAATACATTTCTATAATTTCGCAATCACTGATTTTGTGCTTATTTTTCTTATATTTTCAACAGGTATTTTTTACAAATCAAATAAGTCAATATATAATGTAAGCTTATGTTTATGCGTGCTATTTCGAGGTTCAGAAAAAAATATATAAATAATATACATTTTTTTAGTAATCATCCAAACCTTGATTATACTGCTTAAATAATTATTTAAAGCATATAATATAAGGTAATAGAGTTAAAGACCGAAGTTAACCAACAATCAATAAAATCTTATGAAGAATAAAATATTATCTACAATTTTTTTCAAGTGATAATGTTCGATGTCAAATAGATATCATGCAGCTTTATTTGAACGCAACAGGTCATTATAGAATTGGCAGAAGGTACAGGTTTACGATATATAGCGAATTTAATTAAGACATATAACGAGTACGTTAAATATGACAAGAGTATAATTTGTAATTATATTTACCGATTGAATATTCTTTTGTGAACCTTTTCAAATCATCAGCATAGCCAGAGGCCCACCTCTGTGGGCTACAACTCCCAAGTTGTATTATTTTTAGTCTCATACTATTTTATGTTTGTAGTTTTAAGTTTTACATAAAGGTTAGTAAAGCAAAAACTAAGTTTATTTTAAAAGAAGGGGTATAAGGGTTATAGCATTAGCAATGATAAATTACACACAATCTTACTTTATAAAATAAGAGGCGAGATAATTAAATAAAAGGCGAAGCAATATAATTCTGCTTCAAGACGCAGAAGTAAAGAAATATAGAAAAAATAAGTTTTTACTTTCTAGGTTGGTTCTTTAGTAAACTATGCAAAGGTAAATGTTATCGACAAAGTACGACGTCTCCAACTATACTTTAAATTAATTTATACAAATTCTTTTCATTTTCTTGACCTGGCTGCAGCGTTCGCATCTAAATGTATATCTTTAAATAGTGTATTTATATTGAATTCTCAAATTACTTACATGCGAGGGAACCGTGAAATTAAGAAAAGTGCTTCGTAACACACCTATGTTTTCACATACGTACATTTATTTGTACATACATCTTTATGCATTTAATAATATGTATGTATGTATATGGTATAGACATATATTAATATACAGACATAATGTATATGGTGTTTAGGTTAGGTTTTTCAAAGGTACAAAGGTCACCCGGCAGAAGAACAAAATCGATAGTACTTGACTATTTAGCTTCAAACGAAGCATAAGGAGGAAAGTGCGCACCTAATTGTGTCGTTTAATTGTTCAGTAAATGAATGGTAGATGTTCGTGTCAGCCTGTCATATAACTGGTATAATAATAAAAAAGTAAATAAATTCGTTTCTATTGACAATTCTAGATTACATTCGTATTTGTATGTTTTATTATATGTATGTGAACTTAAAAAATAAATAAAACTGAATTATATTGATAGTTTGGAGTCGAGACAGACAAACCCATAAACAAAGCTTCTTAATAGAATAGATGTAAATAATGGAGTAATTTCTGCTTTTTATTTATTATCACAATTTTAAATATGTATTTTTTATTTCGCGACCTATCTACAGCATATCAGTAAAAAGATTTACCTACCTTTTTATATTAATTATTGTTTTATTATTTGATTTACGATACTTACTACAATTTTTTACATAAAGTTTGAAATACATTTTAAAACTCATAGAATTAAGGATCATAAACAAAAAAATTATATCAAAAATAAATTCATTAAAGAGTTCATAACTTACACATATTATATTGTTTTTACATTTGATGCTTGTCACGATTGGTTGTACTAATGAAGCTATTCTCAATCACATTGCGCAATTTTAATGGTTTAACGTTGTAAATAAACTTATGTGACGTCATATTTATGAATATTTCGTTTTATAGCCGAAGAGTTATCGATGATCAATGTAAATATATATGTATATATAAAGAATCAATATATATATACACAAATTTCTCAATTATCACGAGAAAAATTTAATTTAAAATAAGCAATATATAATTCTTATTCGTTTGGCGTAACGTATCGAGCACATGTTCAATCTAAGTACTACGTCCTCAAAACAATGGGTAAACTCTTTCAAACTTCAAGGAAAAATATATATGTAAGACATATTATCCCCCCGAACATGTAGAGGAAGTATTTTTAAATAGGTCCGTGTATTGAATTATTATAGCCGATAATATGCAAGTGTCAAGGTGAATTACTGAGCGCCAATGGCAGCGATAAATCAAGAATTAAAAATATCAATTATACTTATTCGTTATAATTTTAAAATTGTTGTATCTATGTATATAGTTATTACGCTGAATAATTTTAGAGAAAGGAAATTAAATATTTTATATGTAAGTGCTTAATTCCTTTGTTATAAAATTATTTCCAAAATCTTAATAAAACATAACGACGTACGTTATTTTCGTGAATGTATGTTGATTAAATACCTATACTTTAATAGTAGTCGTAAAGTTGATGGCTTAACCCACAATATAATTTAAAAATGCGGTGGCAACAGGCGGTTTTAGTATTTGTTTGAAATTTATATTTGCACTAAAATTTTTGTAGCGTCTTCGTCTATTTATTATTAAATAATATTTTGATAGTAATCATTTTTTACGTTAATTAGAATACACCCTTGTATTCTAATTAACATAAAACAAATCATGGATTCGCCATATTGTAAGTGGCTTCTATATACATGTAATTTTTTTAGTACACTTGCTACATGTTTTTCAATTATTTTACTTAAAACCTATGCATCTTAATCTTTTATGTTACAAATAATTTTGAGTGTGATTATTTGTACAGCGTAAGTATTTTTAAATATAGGTAACAGGTACATAACAATGATTTTATGGATTGTCGGTGTATAATAGAACAAAAGTGGTATAATGAAGGAAAATATGTTTGTATTTTTTAATGGTTTTATCAGTCAAAGTTTTAGCCGACAAAGCGAGAATAGTAAAAATAAACTTTTTTACCATGAAATATATATTTCTGTCCTGTTTTATATTTATATAAGAAAAAAATGTTAAACATCCCTTTCTCACTATTTAACCAAAAGTACCATATATCAGGCTGGCGAACAAAACAACGATAAGACCTGGGTGTGCCGTACTGCTGCACGGCTCGCTCAGTGTATTCGTCAACGGATAACTCATAAAAATGGGACTAAGACTCCGGATTTCTTTTTGGATAAGTTTGAAACAAAAGCTTTCGATGATCCAGAGGAACCCTTGTACCAGCCTACCACCTGCTCGCTGTTTTGTGGCGTCAAACTCGTCTTCGATCCTACAGCTCATATGCATTATCATGTACGTATTAAAAATATCAATTATAATCAGTATCGCTAGTGATATTTATAGTTTTTAACATTATTTACGCTACTTAAATGTCATTGCTTTTATTTTATTTAACATAGTAGAGTATAATATAATTAACATTCATAGTATGATCAAAAAGTAGAGAAATCTTCAGTTAATTTCTTAATTTTATCTTCACATCTTCATTCACTTGTAGTTTTAGAGAACTTCTTCAAGTGTAATGCATTTGTGCATGTTTATTCTTACGTTTAAAAATACTTGTAAATGTTATAACAAATTGCAATTTGTGCGACTTCAATTTTGGATCTGACTTTGATAAAGCTATTTATTCACAGATTTTTCCAGGTTTTAATCAAACATGGCTGGCGTGGGCTCCTTATGCTTGAGCGCGTGTATTTCTAAGGATTTTGGTTAATAATTGAAATAGATGACTATTAGAAATTGTTTTATTTATAAGTAAGATTGCCTTGTGATCATATACCGATAGATAGAAAATATTAAGTCAAAATGGAGAGCGTCGTCCAATTGAACGTTTAATCTTTTATTAAGAATCAATATCAAGGATCGAAGGTTAACATCGACATGTGTGCAACACAATACGAAAAAATGTGATGCAAGTCAATAGATTGTTTTTAACATCGTTGTTCAATTATTATTACGGTTAATAAAATAATTTTCTTTTAAACGACTTTTTAAAAGTAGCTTAATTTCTAAGCACACATAATATGTCTTCTCAACAAAAATAAAATGTTTGTTATGTCTTAATATTTTAAGGGACTTTTCGTCACGAAAGTAAAACCTACCAATTGTTTTTGTAATGCAGCGTGCTGGAAATTTCTGGAAAATTCTCATACTTTTTGATCAAATTTCACATAGAGTCGTATCCGTAATGGGTTTTCAACATTGCCAAGGTTGACGCTTGTGTAATAAATCATATCGAATCATTTTTTAACAGTGGCTAGCCGTTGTTTCTCTGGCAATTCTTTACAACATGGTGTTTGTTATTGGCCGTGCAGTTTTCTGGGAGATGGATAAGTTAACTTGGATTTGGTATCTGTTGGACTATATCTGCGATGCGATCTACGTCATCGATACTGTTATTCACATGCATGAAGGTATGGCCATTGAAAATATAATTTTAAAACCATTGTTATATATTCATAAATATAAGACGAGCACATGCGAAATGTGAACATAAGCTTGGTAACTGCAAGCGAAGTTAAATGAGAGACTAAAAACATAATATATCCCATTTTTATACAAATTACCAATAGAAAATATTAAAATATGTTAAATTTATGCTTATATTATATTTTTTTGCTAAATTTAACACTAAATTGCAATTATTTTTTTATATTTTTTTATTAAATTGAAAAAGGAGATCGTCCAATTTTAGCTCTTAGCACTAGTAAGAATGCTACATTTCATTTCTTCTTGTTTGTAAGAAGATCCATATATTTTGGCATAAATATGACTTGCAAAGGGAATCAACCCACGCGTGCCGCGCCTTGCGTCATCAAATTTTGCTAAAGCGTGAACAAACAGCCCACCCAGCCTTCACTTCCCGCGCAAATACGGATCGACCTGCTATCGAGGATCCGATTCGATTATCGTCATTACACTGACGGTATATCATACTAAAAGTTTAAAAGTTCTATACTCAATTTTTTTAGAAATAAATGCATAATTGTGTATTTTAATTTTCCTGCAGTATATGTCTATCACCACTTAAACTTTTAAATATCAAAAATTCACTATTTAATTAATTCCACAGTATAAGAATTTAAAAGTTAACTTTTTATTAAAAGCTAAATTAAAAAAATTAGAATAGAATTTATAAAAATTAAACAAATTCAAATTTATGAGCCAGATTACTTGAAAACATAAATAATAAAAACTGAAGAAAGCAATAGCGAAATTTTAAGTATCTGTAACAAATTAAAAAATTATCAAACAATATTGTAATTAATAGACTTTATTTTAAAGGTAAATTTAAATTTTCTGCTTTACTGACTCACTTAAAAATCTTAAGATCTATATTATTTCTAGGATATTTGGAGCAAGGTCTTATGGTGAAGGAAGCTAAGATGCTGCGCCTTCATTATTTGAAGTCAGATGCTTGGCATTATGATTTAATATCATTACTTCCTACTGACTTGGCCTATTACTGGTGGATTCCTGGATCTTGTAGTGCTGTAAGTTATATTAAGCTATCACTGAAAAACAACGGCAGAGTCTCACTTACTACTTATATTTTACCTTCACATTAATTAGTACTTACAAACGTACAAATCAAGATGAATGGGACGACTAAGTATTCCATGTAAACACATTCTTCAACTTTGTTATTAGGCAAAGTGTCAATATTGACTTTGTTCCAGGACTGTTTGCCCTGCCCCGTTATTGTACGACTCAATCGACTATTTCGCTTGCCACGAATGTGGGAGTGGTTCGATCGTACTGAAACGGCCACCAGTTTTCCTAACGTATTCAGAATTTGCAAGGTCAGCTATATTCAGGAAAGCGATTTATCATATTAAAAGCCACTGGAACTTATATTCAATTACACTAATATTTCAGGTTGTAATGGGTATTTTGGTGCTAATCCATTGGAATGCGTGCCTGTACTTTGCTATCAGCTACGCGATCGGCTTTGGTACTGACAACTGGGTTTATAATATAACAGGACCTCGTAATGAAACTTTAGCTCATCAATATATATATAGTTTTTATTGGTCTACATTAACTCTAACAACAATCGGTGAAACCCCTCAACCAGAAATAGATGCAGAATATCTCTTTGTTGTTGCTGACTTTTTAGCTGGTGTTCTTATTTTTGCTACTATTGTCGGTAATATAGGTTCCATGATTTCAAATATGAATGTAGCCCGAGTGGAATTTCAAAATAAAATGGATGGTGTTAAGCAATATATGGCTTTTCGCAAGGTCAGCGGTGAGTTGGAAGCTAGGGTTATCCGTTGGTTTGCTTACACTTGGGCTGAGAGTGGTGCTCTAGATGAAGAAAACGTTTTATCATCATTACCAGATAAACTAAAAGCAGAAATTGCTATTCGCGTTCATTTAGATACTTTGCGAAAAGTTAGAATTTTTCAGGATTGTGAACCTGGACTTTTAGAAGCTTTAGTATTGAAGCTGCGTTTACAAGTCTTCAGCCCTGGTGATTACATTTGTCGAAAAGGGGATGTTGGAAAGGAAATGTATATTGTTAAACGTGGGCGACTACAGGTAGTTGCTGATGATGGTCACACAGTTTTAGCTACATTGAGTGCTGGATCAGTTTTTGGCGAGGTTAGCGTCTTAGAAATTGCTGGTAATCGTACCGGTAATAGACGTACCGCTAATGTTCGTGCTCTAGGGTACTCAGATTTATTCTGTCTTGCTAAGAAAGACCTATGGGAAGCACTTGCAGATTATCCTGATGCAAGAACTACTTTAACTGAACGTGGTTGCCAGCTTTTACGTAAGGTAAATTAAATTAAATATATTAAGTGATACTATGTTACAGAATTTAAATATCCATTAAAAATTATGTTTATTAAATGGACTTTCAGGATGGTCTTTTAGACGAAACTCTGTATCAAAACGCTCAGAACTCGCGCATGGGCTCCGACGACATGGTAAAATATCTTCTGGGGAGCTATGAAATGGTGGATGTCCGTATGCACAACCTTGCCTCTGAAATGGGTACTGAACATCAATGTCTTAAACAAAGACTAGACAATCTTGACTCAGCGTAAGTCTTTATTTATTGATTATTTCAGCTATGCGAAATAATTTTCTGCGAACTAATATATTCTGTACTAGAAGAGCGAATTATTCTTTATTTCATAAATGAGCCATTCACTTTTTAAGTTTTTAAGTAGTCTCAACACTTTTATAATACTCATACACATTTTCTGACAATTCTCAGAATCAAATACATATCAGAAAAACTTGAGAGATTTGCCAAAGGTACTTTAATTAAAGCTGGGAACTTAAATAATCAACAAAAAAATAAGCCAGCTTGTGATGCGGCGATTAGCTCAGAGGATAAGTCATCAGGCTTAATTCGTGGACGTGTTTCTTCTCTCACTCCAGAAAATGTTCGTAATCTGCTGCCTATTACGGTGGAGCCAAGAAGCCAATCAATGCGTGTGCGAGGCGAGAGAGAAAGATATTGAATTGTATAAATTAATATTTTTGGGGTGTTCTACATTCAATTGTCTTAAAGAGAATAATCATTTTCTGATTCTATATGATTGAATTGTGCAGAAGGTGAAGTTGATTTTTGGACAAGTATTGTTGTAATATTGATAAATATATGAGACATAATAAATGTCTGATGTATGTTGAAACAGATTTTTTACAATATGTGCTCATATATATGTTTAGAAAATTTTAAAACTTCCTAATAACATTGTGACTTTACTCTGATTTTATATCAATATCAAGTAAATTACTTTAAAAATTATCTAAGTGTATTCAAGTTCAGTATTTTGAATAAATATTTTTTTATTAATTCTATTAAGAAGGATACTTCTCTATATTAATGGATTACTTTCTAAATTTATGTCATTAATTATATTATCCTATTTAAGATTAACGACATAAATATATGTATATAGAAAGTTTTATTATTATGTTATTTCTCCATTGCCAAAACTGCGAAATACAAAACTAATTTCAACATAGACCGTGTAGATAATTAAACCATGTACAGCATGTCAGTATGATAAGAAGTATTTTAAGTAACCCTTAAATTTTGATTACGGTATTTCCGTTCTTATTATATTGGTAACCTTATTTGTGTCAATTTGAATGTTAGTTAAGTCGATGTTATTGTAAAGTAGTTTAATGAATACATAATTTGAACTCAAAAGATCGCAGTTATTATATTTTATATTATATAATATTGATTTATTTTGAGGCCTGTCGTGGCGCAGCGGTGCAAGCGCTGCCTGTAACCGACAGGTTCTGGGTTCGATCCCCAGTCGA
>JAXGGP010000028.1:8088039-8101738 GCA_035584415.1 Eueides aliphera
CCTCGACTGGGGATCGAACCCAGAACCTGTCGGTTACAGGCAGCGCTTGCACCGCTGCGCCACGACAGGCCTCTATTCGAAAGATATTTATTTATAAAATAAATACTGAAGTATTTGGGCTTCATATAGGTAATAAGTAAAAGTTGGTAGATACAAGAACAAACCTTACTAAAAGCTCTCTACTACATACCTACTTCCATAAATTAAAAAAGTTTGAAAATTTGATAAAATATGTAAAGTCGTAAATTTTCACATTTCAAATACTTTTGTCGCAATCAATAAATAGATTAGCATAATTATTATAAAAATATTTTTAAGAAAAAATAAGTCCTAAAAAATCCCATTACCTTCAGGCCAGAAAGTGAATCGGGACACTGGCGCGTCCGACGAAGTTACTATATCGTGGTGACGGCCCGGCGAGAAGCCACCTGTTGCTGCATATCCCGAACTCGGACTAGATGAACCATCTGAAAATAAACGTTACGCTCTTTAAGGAGTCAGTAAATTTAAAAAAATCGATTTAATAGTATCTTTGATTTTCGCGATTGTTACACATTTGATATGAAGGAATCTTAAACGGATTAATCGTGTATATTGAGTTTTAAACATTTTTGGAAATCCGACGTTTCGAACACTTTACAGTAGTCCGTCTACCCGTGACCACGGATTAATCCGTTTAAAATTCTTTCATTTAAAAATCGAGTTTTTATGAGGTTACTTTATTAATCTATTTTTCCGTCTCCAGGACCTTTAGAAGTTCCTTAGAGGTAACAAATGTAATTTTATTTAATATAATATTTGTATTATAAGATCTGTAGTTCCACGGTGGGCGAAAAGACATTTTTTTTTTGTTTTTTCGTATTTATCTGCAATTAGTCATTGACTATCAGCAAATCTGTTGTAGGTATGCACTGTGTCATGTCAAGGCTAGACCTGGTCTATATTGGTCCCAGGATCACTCGCCGTTTCAAAGGGTGTCACGTCTGGTTCTTGTCAACTGGACTGCTAGATCATTGGGATGATTCGCAAGCCTCTCTTTGTAGATTTCAGCATTGTATCGGATTTCCTCTTTTACTGTGCTCACACTTGCTATTGATCTAAGGATAACATTCTGTAGTCGCTGTAATATGTTTATGTTGGAGTCACAAGCACTTCCCCACAGTTGGATACCATACATCCAGCCTGGTCTCAGTATGTTTTTGTAGATCAAAAGTTTGTTGTCCACAGAGAGTTTAGAGTTTTTGCCCATTAACCAATACAGATTTTTATGGCGGATGTTAAGCTCATCTCTTTTACATTTTATGTGTCTCTTCCAGGTAAGTCGGCGGTCCAAATGAATGCCGAGATATCGTACGCTATTGTTGTGGGTTAGAACATTATTGCCAAGAGTGAAGAAAAGACATAACAATATGTTTTTTTTTTAGCTTCACGCTGTATCCCGCACAAGGCAGGGTAGGCAGAAAGAACTCGGGAACCTGGTGTTAAGACACCCCGTTCCACTTCTGTTCCCCACTTTTCGCCGAATTTGAGGCATTGCGTGTTGAGTGGCGGAACTCAACGCCGTGCTTTGCCTTATTACCAGTGTAACAATATATTAAAGTTAAAAATGACGTCAAAATATGGCCATTTACGTTTTTATTAATAGTTGATTTTGACTTAATTAAAACAAAGCTTCTAAACTAATGTAATATACAACAAAGTAATTTTAATAGTTTAATTTTAATAGTCCAATTTTATAAGTTTAATTTTATAAAAATATATTAAACGTGCATAAGGTCGTGTACCTAAAATCATATAAATGAATTGCCAAAACCTTTAATATTTTTTATTCAATTAAGTAAAATAAGGTTATACTGTTGATCAATCTGTTATGACTTAAAAAAAATTACGAAATTCTAATTAATTAATACATATAAAATCTCAATTTTATATATATTAATTAATTAGTTATGTTTGCAGGGGATTGTTTTAATTTTGTATAAAATGAAATACGATATACTTAAGTTTGTGTAGATGCTTTTTTCTCGTTCGACTTTCGAGTTATTCGTATTGTAAGTTTAAGGGAAGACACTATAGGTTTTGATTAAGCATTTCTACAAAAACAACGCACGAGCTCTCTTATGTTCTGATGTTTTTAATTTATAAGAGTACATTGCTTTACGCTGTATGAAAACCAAAAAAAACATGTAAATATTCTTAATTTGGAATCGAACTATTACATAGTGTTTTAGTATAGGATAAATGCTTTTTTTAGATACGTCACTATGGCAATAACGATTTGAATCTACATAACGAAGTACTTACCTAAATTGGGAACGTTGATATTGTATGCATTCATCGACATTGGTTGCATCGATTGCAATTGGGTTTGGAGCTGAAACAAAATCTTATATTACTATGTATACAGGTATATTTCGCACATTGGCTAATGTCATGATACTATTTGTGATAACAATTTAAAATATTATAAAATGTTTAACATGTTACTCAATGTTTACTTCCATTTATTCAAGTATTGTACTTTTATTATTTTTGTGTTGTATTATTTTAATTTGTTTTCATTAGGTAAGGTCCGATTTATATAAATTTGCAGGTATACAATTTCACGCAACTCTCGTGTATGATAATAGTTAATATCGGAAACAACACATTCAATATTTATTTAATATTTTTAATTTAAATATTAAATGTTTTCATTTCTCCACTCTTGTAATAAGGCAAAGCGCGACGTTAAGTCCGACCGCCACTCAACACGCAATGCCTCAAATTCGGCGGAAAGTGAGGAACGTAAGTGGAACGGAGTATTTTACACTAGGTTTCCATGTTACCTCTGCCTACCCTGCTATGTGCGGGATACAGCGTGAAACTGAGTAACATATTATATTTTCTTAACAACTGTATTTACACTGCACACTATAGTCAAGTTAGAAAATTTAATTTAAATAAAAACAAATCGAAAAGCTTTTTTGTAATAATAAAATATCTTTGTTAGAGGCTTTGTTACACGAATTAAACTGAATAACCGCGTAATTGAAATGTAAAAATGTTTGGCCACGTAAAGCTTACCACATAAAATAAAATAAAAACATGATAGTGTTGAATAATACCATTACAAATAAGTTTTATTAATTTCGGAATTACACTTTTATGTTGTAAATATTATAAATACTAAAATAGAGTTGACGTCACCGTAACTATAAATTTAGTGTTATATGAAATAGAGAGAGGAGATACAGGTGCCAACCTATAAGGTAGATAGACGCGATTGATGTTTCCAGATCCTGGAAACACTGCCACAGGTAGGACATTCCACCGATACGCTGCGCGTGGAAAGAAGTTTCTACGAAACCGCATAGTAGAGTTTCACGTATTCAGGCGAAAGGACTCTACGTTGTACGCGATAAAATAGTTCGAGTTAATACTGGGTTGCACCAGCTGAGAGGTGAGAACAGTACTCCACATGAGGCTGAACTTGCTCCTTATACAGGGTTTTATGGAGTTTTGGTGTGAAGTTACTCTACCGTCAATCCCACTCTGGTGATTCACCTCCAGTTTTTTTGGGACCAACTTGGCCTAGCATTGTAAATAATCGCAAAACTCAAAACGCTAAAACTCAATATTCTGATGCTAAGTGCGGCTTCAAGAGGAATTTGAACTGTTAGTAAAAACATTTATAACATGTTATAAATGTAACATCCAGGGTACGTGTTTTGTAAAGAATTTTTTGTTGAGAGCTTTATACCTTTTTTGCTGACTTAGTAATTACAGAGTAAGTACCTAAGAGCGTGCTTCTACTTTATACTAAGTGATAGTATATCGTCTCGGCCAGTCAATATCAAAAACCTGTCAAAACATTTTATTTAGATTCCACCGTCGTCCGAAGCTAACCGTTTTTTTATATCGTACATATTTTATATCTGGTTCGGCTAGATTATGACCGTTATTTTATTTCGGTTATCCGATAGCTTTGTGTTATAAAAAAATATTTAATTAAAAAAATTTCACACTTCGTCGTCTTAATATTATTATAAAAGGAAACAAAATTACCTTCCGTTATACTAAAATACAGATTATATCATCTGTATCTAATTGCCTCTATAGATTGCTAATATAGGAATTAGGTGTAACGTGTAAGTCTACCCGTGACCACGGACTACTGTAAAGTGTTCGAAACGTCGGGTTTCCAAAAATGTTAATCAACCAATATACGCGATTAATCCGTTTAAAATTGTTTCATTTAAAATGTGTAACAATCGCGAAAATCAAAGATACTATTAGGTGTAACGCAGTCTATAGAAGTATATACTTCTTCTATAAAGTATATAGTTTATATACAGTTTTCCTTCCTTTTTATTATTATAATAATAAGTTAACAATTATGAAGATGAATTAATTGTATTTTTGTGAATATAGCTACTAAAATTTGAGCTTAAAATCGTGTTTTAAAAGTATATTTCCTGTAAAATATTAACTATAATATTAAAACACAAGGCCATTACTGTTCACACCTTGATGTTGCTAATAATTGTAAGCTATAGGATCGAAATGTACATCTTAAATGTTTATATTTTTCTTTATAATAATTTCTAAATATTACTATACTGTTTGTTACGCCATTTTTGACAAAAAAAAATATTGTCAATTATATTTTTTTTTTATGAAAAAGACAAGCCAAACGAGCGTACGGGTCACCTGATAATAAGTGACTATCGCTACTTTCAGTTCCGTATAATGACAGAGGCGCTACAGGTGCGTTGACACCTATAAGAGGGAGATAGACGCGGTTTGTGAGAGTACCCATGTCCTACGACATTCTAAAGATGAGTGGAAAACTATATTAAACTATAGAAAACTTTGACTAGCTTACACAAAAATAATAAGCATTTACTATGTAATGTATGTTTTTTTAGAACACATTAATATATTATAACAGTTTTAAGTGGGCAAGAGTTATAATAAATCTAGACTGTGTTATTTTATTAAAACCTGAAAATTTCTCTTTACATACAAACACCTTACTGATAAGTACGATAATATACGGAATATAAAATTTGCGTGCATTTTTTGGCAGCATTTTTTTCAATATTGTGATTGAAATTGCAAATACACATGCAATCCCTTGCAGAGGTGTATAAGTCTTAATAAGCATACGTTAAATAGGAAAACAAATATCAATTTTCTTTACATCTATGGTATTCAAAAAATATAGTTATAAGGGACGTTTTTTAATGCGATAAAAAGTGTTTTTTTTTGTGTCTCCGTCTGTGCGTTCGTATGCGCTAGTCTTAAAAACTGTTGGCGAGAATTAAATAAAGATTCCACTATTTTTTTAGGTGTCTAAATTTGTTTTTATTATTCTTTTCATTGTAACAATAAAAACCAGTATAGATTATAAAATATAGACGTTAATGTACTTTACAGTGCTGACATAAATCACGCCATGAGTTTTCATTATTAACGTTACGTTAAAGTGTAACTCAAATTAAAAAGAACGTACCGTAACGAACGGAGATATATCCTTATTTAGATTACTGACCACCGAAGAGGAAAAGTTTGAAAATTTTTTGTATAGGAAAATTGTGAGCTTTTATAAAATATGCTAGCTATCATTTAATAAATTAATGTATAACTTAAATGTCTATCTTCTCATTTTATTTCTTATAAGCTTAAATATAGAATTCTTTTATTTCTTGTCATATACTGTATTTTAAAAAGTAAGTTTTAATAAATTTAGATCCTAGAACAATTTTAACTAAAATGTATGTAAGTTTAAGTTTACATATTTAACACAAGTTGTTTCTTTATTTAAGAAAATGCTTTTTTTTAAAACAAATGTAATAATGTCATATCGCAAAATCAGAATTTGTCGTAGTTATGATTGCAGCAATTTGCAATAGAGCGGTTTACGGCCTGTTGATACGCTAGTAAAAGTTTAATCTCATGATTACAGCTACGGACCTATAAAAATAATATGCGTGTGCACATTGCACAGTGTCGTTTTCTACGGTGGTAACAATATGTCGTAATTTTTCACGTTGTTTCTTTGCTTGTCAAAAGTCACGCATTCAATTCCCATAATAAAATATATGCAAATTATTAAAATATATCGTCCTTTTTTTTAATATATGAACTATTAAAGGTATATTGCTAACATTATCAGCATGCTTATACCAATGCAACTCTGAGAGGTACCTGCAACCTTCAGCGGTTTAAAAGTCCTCACTTCCAGCTTCTACCATCTACCACTTCTTAATCACCATTTATTTAATTTACATATGTATAAGTATTCTTTCGTGTAGAATTTATGGGAAGAGATGTTGAGGATTAAATAGTATTATATGTCAACAATTTTATTGTGTATATCTGTGTTTTATATTTTTAATGCCTGTCTTGTAATTGAATAGCAATAATACAAGAAAATGCGAATATAATCTTTGATTACTTGTTTAACGGATTTTTTTAGAAAGTCTTATAAATTTACATAATATTATTTAAAAAAATTCTATAGTTATTGCTATCTTTTTTTTTAGATTACCATTGTCATGACTGAATATTTACTTCACTGAAAGAATTTTGCCCTTACTAACTGAATCTGTGAATTAATTTAATATTGACAGATTCGTTATTAGTAATAACTAAAAATACATAAGCAAATCATAGAAACGACGACAAGATTTAGCTTTTCGAAGAAGCTCTGGAGAATTAAAAAAATCTATTTATAAATCAAATAAATATTTTGATTTATTTATTAAGGACATAAGCATGTGATTCTAAACGCAACCAGTTGTGGGTTTGATCCCCTTAAGGCTGCGCTTTGTCCTGTTACAGAGCAAGGCATTGAGTACCGCCACTCTCTTGTGTGATACTGTGGCTGGTGAGTGTCTGATTTAAAAATATTTTTTAAATCAGAAAATATAGTTAAAAAGATAGGTAGATATATAAAAAATGAAATGTAAGAGAGTTCCCTCTGCCTACCCCGCCGTGTACGGGATACGTATGTTAATGTTTCTTCAAAAGGCAATGCTAAACAATGTAATTAATACAAATAATATAAAATAGTGTATTAATTATGTTATACAGCTAGACTGATAGTAATTTAAAAAAAGGACTATGCAAGAACTAACTATATAATATTTAAAACCATACGTACTTGTCCCTGTATTTGATGGGTGGAGAATGGGTTCACAGGGGACGTTTGATGCGGTAATGTGTGTGGCGAGCATCCGGGGGGGCTCCTGCCGATAGCACAGCCGCTAGTATAGCCAAGTCCACTAGTAGTCTGTGGCAGCCATGTACTGTAGGCAAAATCAAAGAATTTATTTTATTTAAAATTTTTTGGTCACCACTTTGACAAGATAAATCCGTTAAATTTACATACATCTAAGTAAATCGTTTCGTATAGTATATATATTTAACTGTTTGCTAATGTATATATATATATAAAATAAATCTTAAATGAACCTGATAGATCTTATTCCTGACATTAACGAATGCCAGCGTTCGCCAGGATGTGCCTCCCTACTCATACCGATTTTGGACGATTTTTAACGATTATAAATAAATATTATGAAATATTTACCAAATAAATATAGTTTTCATCAATATATTCCACGCTATACACAATAGAGACATATAAAATACTCATATTATAATTATCCTGGAAATTTGTGAACTTCATACTTAAAAATAAAGGCGATTTAGAACGTAACGTGATCGTATATATATAAATAAGTCCCCCTTATGCCTTAAGACAGCAAAAGTAAGTCAAACTTGACTAAGAAACAAAACTCCGCCTACAATCTCTTCGACCAATGGAATATCACAATACAAAACCGCTATCATCCAATAATCCAACGTCTGAGATTAAAAAAAGCGGTGCCTCAAGAAAATTAGTAACTTATGTTAATTAGTACACAAAATAAAAACAATTTTCATAGGTTCTATTTGTTTATATTTATAGCATTAATAGTATATATAATACAAATATAAGTACATTTTTAAAGCGCTTAGATGTTTGACGTAGATATAATTTTCAAATATATATGAATAACATACAAATATTTTAAAATTATTACATTTTAAGATTGTGCCATCAGAAGAAACTTCTTTTTTAATTTCATTTTTTAAATAAAGATTAATTTTATCATGTCTTCGTAAAATAGTTTATCGTGTATTGTTTGAACAGAAATCCTATAAAAATGGGAGAAAATTATATTAGGATATTACTATGTGGTAAGTATCAAATAAAAAATTGAGATTTGAATACATTATGTATTCAAAGAATTATTGTAATAAAAAAAACTATTTCATAACACGTAAATAAAATATCTTTACATAGTTTATTTCTAAGCCTATTTTAAGTGACATACGAAAATAATAATGAGGTATTTATTATGTTGCAAGGTAGAGTTTAACTTTAAGTAAGGTTGATGTGCATTCGATACCCAGCGGGAAAATTATATATTTTTTTATATTCTCGTATGAAGATCTTAATAGTTAACACTAACTTATCTCTGAATAACCTTGATTGGTACATAATGAAATAAAATCATATGACAGATATATTTTTATTAACTGTAAAATATTAAAATTAATATAAAAATCTTAAAAGTTTCTAGAACGTATGATAAATCATAGTATATTCATTGACCTCGTTGAGCTGTTATCGTTTGGTCACGTGTTCACCTCTGTTCCGACTATCTGCATGACCTTATAAAAAATAAAGTTATACACCTGAAATATATGGCGACCAGCCAAATAAAATATTTTTTCTGATATTTTTATTAAATCTATGACGTAGTTTATTTAGAAATTAAAAAAAAGTAGCTCTGGTAATAAGGCAAAGCGCGACGTTAAGTTCCGCCACTCAACAAGCAATGCCTCAAATTCGGCGGAAAGCGGGGAACGGAAAGTGGAACGGGGTGTCTTAACACCAGGTTTCCGGGTTCCCTCTGCCTACCCAGAAGTAAGAAATGTAGCGATATTCTCATCACATTTATGCTAACATTATGTGAAAATTGCGTCGTTTATGCGTTCCAAAAAATCTAGTCATAATGAGATTTAATTTATTTAAAACTTTTATGAAATTAATTTTAATGTATTTTTTTTCATAGATTTCTATATTATATTACTAATGTTATAGATGTAAATGCTTGTGGGGTTAGATGTATGTGCCATTTCCCAGCAACAATTACTGAATGAATAACATAATAATATAGTTTGTGCCCTTACATCAGAATAACACATAAAGTACAATTTATCTAAATATTTTGTATAATTAGGCTTAAATAGAACAATAAGTAAAAAGGGGCGAAGTAGCATTCGGGCCGCTAATGTATTACATGTTAACAGTTTTACAGTAACATGTTGTATTAAACTACACACTAACAGTTTTGATTTTGAAGTCAGGTTCTGTGTAATATTACCCTCCAAGGGAGTAAATTAGTAATTTATTATATACAATTCCTTCGTATTCATAAAATCTTGTAATTTGTACTCTCAGGTATTAGTGACCGAAACATATTTCTTTCTGGAGGAAATTAAAAACCACGAGGGCAAAGTCGCGAGTGGAAAGCTAGTATTACAATGTAGGGAGAAATTTGTAATAATCTTGATATACCATAACCTTCCTCACTAGGTCCCAATCCAAAACAATTATGTCGTTTCAATAAACAATCAACATGAAAACTAATGGCAAATTATCATTTATAGATGTTCATCAAGTTTGTTTAGTAAACATTTAATACATATGTATATAAATATTTTCATTTTAAATTAATTAGTCGTAGCTAAATAAAGTACTTAAGATTAATTTTAAAGTTTATATGTAAGTATATAAAAGCTTACCTCTTGAGTTCTTATTGCAATGTAAAAAAGAATGTGTTTTATATCTTAATTGAATTTTAATAAACACAAAAAATAATTCTTTTAAATGTCCTTCCGCCATCCATCTGTGTCTGTGTCTGTGAGTGTCTTAACACTAGGTTCTTAAGTTCTTTCTGCCTGTCCTGTCATGTGCAAAATACAGCGTGAAGCTAAAGGAGTACCATGTTTCACACTTAAAATTATACAAATCAATCTCCTGAAAACAGGTAATAAGCTGCTCACAGGTATAAACTCCAAGCCGATAGTTGACTTGTCGCTTCTGTGTGTTTATATACCAGAGCGGGGATATGATTATGTTCACAAGAAAGAATCAAATGCCGTTTTACGAAGGAAAATTTAATAAAAAATACCTACTCTAGCTAGTAGTTTCGCCCACCGAGAAAGGGTTCTGTGCAAATTTTATGATTAAGTTCAGTGTACGAGTGAGCACAAATCCCTTACTGCGAAAGTGTACAGTAAATTTAAACTCAGAAGATAAAGGTTGACAAACTTAAGTTTACGGGCTTGTGAACCAATTAACCATCAAATGAAATTTTTTTCTAGATAGATTATGTGAATTGTGAAAAAAATGATAAACACATTAAGGTTATTTGTTTTTTAATTACGTTGACTTAGAACTTTATTATTTTCTTTACTCGAAGGAACTGAAGACTTAGACATTTGATATTATGTTTAATAATACCATCAATGACTTACATTACTGGGCTGTTTTAACTTTTTAATTTTTATGAATTTATTAATTTCTTTTTAAGCAGTCGAGGTTTAGTTTTTGTAAGTATATATTTTTTATTTCACAATTAGTCCTTAGAATTTTTTATTTTTCCTTTATAATTTTATCATTAGGATAAGGTAGGATGGTAAATTTTGAGTTTCTTTAAAACTCAAAATTTACCGTCTAATATCCACTACGTAAATACCGTATAAATTATTAATTACGTAGTGGAAATTATCAAGGAATGATCTAAAAGACTACATTATTACTAACATCCCATAACAAGGACATCATTACAAAATATTAAAGCGTAGAATTACTAATTGGTTATGAATAACAAAATTGTATCAAAAAAATTATACCCAACGATATAAATTCATCGTATTGAGTTAATTTTTGGTTTGCTAATCATAAAATTTATAAATTTTCCGTCGCCAACGACATTCGCAATGTTTAGATTAATCTGTTGACGTACGAATTGACAAAATCTGTTAATTCGGTTGTTCTTCGGTTCATTTAAAATCTAAAACGTCACAATTCAAAATTATAATATGTAAAAAAAATAAATGGAAATTCATAAGTTGAGGTCTCACATGGCGCAGTGGCACAAGTATGTAACTGTATCCGAAAGGTTATGGATTCGATTCCCACTGGAAAAATAAATATTTAATATTTTCAATTTAAATATTTAATGTTTTCATTTCTATACTCTGGTAATGAGGCAAAACGCGGCGTTGAGTTACGCCACTTAATACGACTCAAATTCGAAAGTGGGGAATGGAAGTAGAACGGAGTGTTTTGACACTAAGTTCCTAAGTTCCCTCCGCCAACGTTGCCATAGAAATTACAAATGTACTTTGTAAATTATACAATAAGTAAATGTACCCTATTTGTTTTGTAAAAATAAAGTTTTATAATTTTTTTAAACTTTTAGAAGTTGCACTTTTTTGTTTATCTTCGTATACATGAAATAAATCGGTGCGGAACCCTCGGTGGGTTCCTTTTCATATATAGAACTGATATCAACAACGTGAATGATGCATCCCGCATGTCAGGGTAGGTAGAGGTAGTTAACATAACAATTCTTCGGATGGGGACCAAACCCAAAACCCGTCGCATTTACGCCACTATATAGTCACATGCTTGTGCCGCTGCGCCTCGACAAGCCTCACTTTTCAAAATATAATGTTTTAAAATCAATAAACTTTGGTTTTTACTAAGAATTTCAAGTTCAATATATATACGTGACCGGTAACGATACATCTGCAAATATTCGCTAAGTTCCAAAGAACTTTCTCTACAAACGTTTTTGTTAATTTAATAAGTAGACATATCTAATAATTAAAATTGGAGCGATATTTGCTTTTGCGTAAGTTTCATATGATACTGAGACGCGATTCGAGCTTTGAAAGGGCCTCCACACGTCACGTAACATTGTTATGACTTCATAGTAAATAATATTTAAAATATTTAAAATATATTGTCGTTTATTTTTAGGATTTTGTACTTTAAAACATAAAAAAAGAAACTCTGTAGGGTTAATTCATTGTCCCTCGATCCACCCTCCGCCGTGAGATTTCGTGGAGGTATTAATCTTAAATTATTTTAAATATAGTCTCAAGTCGCCTTAGAATACAAATATGTATACAGAGCAAAATAAATCCTTAAGTCAACATCGCTTGCTTTTATTTAAACATCGTTTGCATTTTGTTTCAAATTTGCCGCGTAATCAAAAACTGAACGGTAATTCATGTGGTCCTGCAATTTTGAAGTTTGGCATGAAGTTAGAACTTACTATATAAACTAATGAGAAATTTGAAAATATATAATTTTCTATTATAAAATATATTATATATTTATAGTAATTATATACTTTAAATAGGTATTTCATAGAAAACACATCACGAATTTATATATAATTCATTTCAAACAAACTAAATGGATACGACCGCAAAGCTATGTTTGTTATCTTAATTAACCGGATAATAAAATATATATATCTCTTTAAATCCACGTACTATCTTTTTTTATGGAAAATACACGGCAAACGAGCGTGCGGGACACCTGATGGTAAGTGATCACCAACGCCCACGGCCCCGTGTAGCACCAGAGAAGCTACAGGAGCGTTGCCGGTCTGTAAAGTAAACGGGCATCAGGACCCGGCACTACCTGATGCGAAACGCAGTGGTCAAAGCCATTACTTAACGCCGGATTTAAATGCCGGGGTTGGTAACAATCCGGTCGAGTCTGCCCATGCGTGTTGCCATTGCTGACAACGTGACTCTTCCACTCGTAATTAAGTCTAATTTTTTAAAGTACTAATTTCATATTTGTAGGTCTAGCGTTTTGAATTATAAAAAATGTAAATTATTATACAAATGACTATTATAATTGTATGTACTTCACATCACATAAAACTTAACTTTAACTAATCGAAACAGTTAAGGTCATTCCGTACCAATTTCATGATTAAAATATATTTTTCCAGTATCCCTTATGCAAATCCCGTTGACATAATACAAACTAATAGCAAGTCCAACTCTCACATGGCTTATATTTTTGACATAATTATGTTTTCTGGTAAGATCATAAAATTACGTTAGGTTACAATATGCCATATATAATGTTCAGAAGGTGGAGAAGAACATCATATTGGTCTTACTGGCAAATTATTATATATTATGCAACTAATAAAAAAGCAATAATCAAACATATAAATATGTTCCAGCTCCAGTGATTACAGATTTGTTACTAAAGGTTATCACGTAATAAAGTTGTTATTATAACCGGTTACTACCCAATGTGTGTATGGCGCTTTATACTTGACACTTAAAAATTGTAACTTTTATTTTTATTTCATTCTTTTTGCAATTCAATTATTATATAAACAAAATTTACAAAAGAAAACGTAATAGGACCTTGAATAAGTTCTCGCTGTTTTTTTTGTTTAAAAAAAAATTATTTAAAATACGATGCTTACAATGATATTACTCAAAGTATTGTCCATCATTAGAGACCACTTTCCCCCATCTCTCTGGTAGCAATTGAATCCCCCGTCGGAAAAACGACTCATCTTTTGAGGCAATCCATGAATCAAGCCAT
>JAXGGP010000028.1:8107562-8123877 GCA_035584415.1 Eueides aliphera
TATATATATTAATATAAATTTCGTCGAAATTAACTGAATCTATAAACAATCGAAGCAAAATATAAAATTTTCATTTACTTTGTGTACGACATCTTGTTGAATAATTTTCGAATGTGAGTGGCAGCTCGTACCTTCGTAAGCGTTCACTTTTTCATTGAAATTTCGAGCCAACGTCGCGCTTTGTATTAACAAAGTGTAAAGAAATATCAATATAATTATACACCCGAGTGAAAAATTGAACCCACAACAATGTCATTTTCAATCACTTCTAATTTTCAATATTTATTTATTTTTTACAATATTTTTTTGAATAGCTTTTATTAAGCATAAGTATATGCGATTTTCTTATTGCTAATTTTTAATCTGGTCATTTCTAGTGGTTCTTCAGATATACTTAGATATTTAATCTATGTGCATATCTATAAATAAAGCTCAATAAATTTTGTAATATATAACTATAGAACATAAACGTTTAATTCAATTACGACCAAAAGAGTACAGTATCAATTGACGGGACAAATTTTTTTGTCATCATTTAAAATTTTCTTGCTATTATATGAAATTTTCTTGCTACCCTTAATTATTTTCCATTTCTAGGTAACTTACTTCTACTAGACATTAGAGTCTTATTAAATACAGATTTTAATAGACAAAGGTAACTTCTTAGCATCGTCCACGGCATCGTTAACGTAGACGGTATTGTGGCAAGGTGTTTTCTCAGTGATGACTTTGAAATATATTTGAAATATATTATAGAAACTTGAAATATATTCTAGAAACGAAGTATACGTCGTCGTTAGTCTAGAATATTTTTTGATGTAGGCGTGCTCAGCCAACGAATGGATCTACGCAATTATTATCATCTTTGAGAAACTTGAGATGTTCTAATGTATGACTGACTGATTCTTACATATAATATGTGTAAATGCAGATAGGATATTTTGCACCTAGCCCAAATACAAAAAATGTTACGGCAGCAATTTTAGTAAAGTTTATGAAAATTTCAATATATAAAGTATTTTCAACTAATCTGATCATTATTTTACTACACTACAAACTGTATACTTACCTATGTAGTAATCCATCAGATAGTCTATGCATGCAAACAAAAATTTATATGAATTACAATTCTTTTTAAATACCAAATATTTCATTATTTTAAATACAGCTTTTAATATTAAATAAAAATAGTAATTTTTACTCAAAATTTACAGAACAATAAGTATTTATTAATTGAAATCAATGTAACATGTCTATTATGCAAATAAAGTTTATAGAAAGTTATGATATGATATAATAAAATGGAATAATTCAAAGTTTCATTTTGCTAATTACCACTTTTTATGAATATTGAAATTGCTTATTTCTATTAAATTTTAAAATATTTTTCTATTTCCAAACATAAAAAAAGTCCAAAACATTTTTTGTTCTTATTTATTGCTCGATTGATAAGTACAAAAACATATGAATAAGCTTCCTCTGCCTTTGGCATCCCGCAGTGTAGCATTTAAATAATGAATTATATAAATGAAGTAAAAATGCCAACAATTTCTCACTAAGAATGCGTCAGACAGTATATCGTATTCACCGTCGTACAGGCATTGTGGGGCCGAACAATGCGTATTTATAAAACATTACCACCGTATCGCTTGAAATTAATAACAAATAACAATTATGAAACTTTACCGCGAGAATTGCCCGTTGCAAGATTTTTGGTTTTGTTACTCGGTTACGACTATGATACAATATACTAATAGGCTATCGTTTATTTTCAGTCCATGCATAATTTTTCAGATGAAATAGTTGCACCTGTTGTTTCAGTATTATCAAACTTATATAAGGTTATTATGTAATGAATAAATATGTTAAGTCAAATAATTTCATAGTTCGGGGCCGTGTTCACTAGGTTATTGATTCAGGGGCAGGAGGCAAGCAGGCTTATGTGGTATTCAAACAAAATTCTAATTTATCTACTACCCCAATCTTGGAAATACTTGTTCAAAATGTAAACGCAAATACGGATTAATACACAAGCGTGTGACTGTCGACGTAATATATGAAATATTTTCATTTATTCGCTCTGGTAACAATGCAATGCGCGGTGTTGAATGCCGGCACTCAACACGCAATGCTTTAAGTTCGGCAGAAAGTGGAGAATGGAACGAAATATCTTTATAGTGTTAAGTTAATTGTCAAGTGACCTCTGTCTACCCTGCGATGTGCAGGATAAAACGTGAAGCTTAGAAACAACATTTTTTTATACAAATAAACACTCTACTATCTATTGATATGATATACATTCAAATATCCTTAAAACATCAAATTAGGCTAAAGTAGGCAGATAGGTCATCTTATAGGAATAAAATGACTCCCCTATTATTGTTAATGTAAATTCAATCTTTAGAGCTAATGAGAGGATTAATAAAATACATGCAATTTCCTATCGGTAACATAGCACTTGTATCCTTGCACCATGACAGAGGCCTGTCGTGGCCACATGCCACACGTGCGAAATACGACAGCGATCCCTACCGGAGGAAGTTAAATAATTAATATTTTTATGTTTTTACTTTAGTAAAAATGCTAAGCGCTGTGTTGAGCGAGTCTCGTTTGTCTACAGAATCTCAATTGTTAATGCTAATAACCTATAAGGTTGGCTTTTTTCTTACTACCTGTGTTCTTAATATGCTTTCAGGTTGTTTGTGTTTTAAAAATAATCACTTTTTATTTGTATAATAATTTCACTGCTTATAACAAATGACAAAGTATACGTACATATGTATATATGTTATAATTAGTAACGAATATCGTTAGTTTTTAATGTATTATTATCATATTTCTTCACCTTCGCTCAATAATAATTGCACTAATTTACAATTAATATTATACTCAGTAATTTTTCATATTTTCACGTTTTAGAGGTAATTTAAGAACCTATTATTAAGACATTTCGTTCTCATTACAACACTTGCGTTCTTCATGTTCCGGGGATGGTCACGGCCTAAGATGGCCGGAAGCTTCATTATCGTTATCACGTGTTGAGTGGCCATACTGAACGCCGCGTATTGTCTTGTTATTAGAGCGAGGAAAATGATAATATGAATATTTTACTCTCCGAAAAATTAAAATCGAACCTACAATTGTTACTTTATAGAGGCACGCTTGTTTCCATACGACGACAGCTCTAATGAATCTTTTAATTTTTCACATTACGTCTGGGTGTCGCAGCTCGCTTAAGTAAAGTTTAATATCTGTCTATTACCTTGTATATATTCAGCAATACGTACAACGTTAAGATATTGATATACATAAATATCATAAGTTTTTCTTTTGATAATAAAAATGTGACAAATTGTAAGCACCCGAACGTATTCATAAGAATAAATAGATTTTGGTGCCGTTGTAAAATGACCTTCATATGTATATACTTATATACATACGTCACGTGGATAAACTTTTATCAACAATTTGCAATGTAATTGTAACCAAAACTTTATTTATCATAAAGCCCTTTGATAAAAATAATATTTTGCTTCGTATACACATATCGAATAAGTTAATCTTCGTCAAAGTTAGTAGTCAACAATATTGAAAACGAATATACGCTGTTATTTGCCCGCTCAAAAAGGATGAACTTTCAATATCGGAAATCAAAAGTTGAAAGCAATGTACGTGTACCTATCACACCGACCACAAGCGTATAAACAATCGCGGCAGGTTCATGACAAACATTAAAAATTTGATTTAAGAGACCAATAATGAAATATTTTTATGACATAACCCAATAACCCAATGTTTAAAGTGAGGTGAAAGTGAAGACGGACAGCGTCTTCATCAATCTGGATGATATCTTCTGACTACAATACGATACGTCGTATCGCAGTGGTAGAAGTGTTTTCCCAACTTTTCGCCGCTTGCTTGTTGATTGGCAGAACGCCGAACGCCGTGATTTGCCTCGTTACCAGTGCGAGTAAAAGAAAATATTCAATATTTTAACTAAAATGAAGCTTGTAGCTTCATTGTAGCTTGTAGCTTCATTTTTGAATGTCAAACAATTTACCACCAGTTCACTAAAGTTACTGCCTCAGACCTGAGAAGAACTGGCGAAAGAAACTCAGCGGGACATGTCTTTTTTTACCAAAAATCATGAAATTTCATTGAGGGAAACCCTTCAAAGAAATGTATATTCAGAATTAGCAGTCAGAACAGACTGATAATCATTATATCTTTTTTTAAAATAATGATTTCGACGTTTAGAAAAAAATAGTTTGAAAAGTAAAAAAATAAAAAATTTTGTACAAAAAAAGGTAAGTAAATTAACTTAAAAATTAATAAATAAAATCTATAATTATATATTTTTATTATTTAAAATCAGTTTTTTAAGTCAGTGAGCCAAGAAAAAATTACATCTATAGATGACTACTAAATACATTAACTAAAAGAAGCATGATGGCAGCGAATCCTAAAATAATAAATTTCTTCTATTTAATGTTTGCTTAATTTATTTATTTTTCTTTTTATTTGAAATCTTTTTATATACACAATATAAAAATATAAAGGGAGGAAAGGCTTAACGCTAGAAAGCATTAACTACCAGCCAAAACTATATGATATTGATTTTAAATTAAAGACTTTTGAACGGATTTATCGCGTATATTGAGATTTACACATTTTTGGAAACCCGACGTTTCGAACACTTTACAGTAGTCTGTGGTCACGGGTAGACTGAGGTGGCATTCGTCTGTCAGTTGACATAATTATTATATCAAACTACCGCCAACGATTCCTTAATTGTAAAAGTGTTAAATGTGTAACAATCGCGAAAATCAAAGATACTATTATATGATATTGGTCTCTTTTTTAATATTTCTAATTACAAATAATTAAATAAATTAGGAACCCAGACTTAGTAATGTATACAAATTTACTAAGTCTGGATCCTTAATATATTTAATTACGTGTAACGAACTTTCGTAAAATTTAAAGTAGATCTTATAAGTATTTATATGTCTTATATGTGTTATATTGTATTAAATAGTTAAATAAAATAAACCTTGGCTATCTTTCGACATGTAAGTACGACAGGCAGTTAATTACGTAATACTTTACGTTCTTTGAAAAATATTAGCGTCGCGTTACGTTGCTCTGGGTATGGTTACCGATAGCCGTACAAAAGGTAATTGTTCTTAAACAATAAACCTCTTAAAGCAATATTCTAAGTAGGCGTTAGATAACGTATAGGGATTTTTGAAACTTAACACTCGCTAAAGAACTTTTTATAGTTGATAGATTATTAAAGCACATTGTCCTTTGTGTCAGTAATCAAAAATAATGATATAGAAATATATCCCCTGTAAGTCAATTATATTGATATTTTTAACGTCAGAAAAATGGTGTCGATTAAATTAAATTACGTAAGTCTAAGACTACTCATTTCTTTGAGAACAGAATAAAAATAGGGACAGGTCATAGTTATTTTAATCGATTTTATTCAAAAAGGGAAAACCATTCACCAAAACCACATCATAACTTGACAAGCTGAAGGCAGAACTTGTGAAAAAAACGGTCACATATTCATAAAAAGAAGACAACGCGCCGTTTTACACCTCGGCGGTTGTCATGGCAAAAATTCACGAGTTACGGTTTGAACTGCTTGACCATTCGCCTTACTCAACAGATCTAGCCCGACTTCTATCGTCGTGATCAAAAATTGCGGTTTGAGGACAAAGATTAATTTCGAATGAAAAGGTTTCTGTCACGAATAAATAATTATTCGTGAGAGAAACCTTTTCATTCGAAAGAGAGAGAATTCTTGTAGAGAAAAAATTCCAAGTACTATTTGGGAGGGTTATAAAGATGGACAAATCGCTGCGAGAAGTGTGTAGAATTATATGGAGGCTTTATTAAAATTAAATGTCTTGTATCTTTGTTAGGACGGAAGCTTTTTAGACCACTTTCTACCCTCGCATCAACAAAAAATAAAATTATTCTAAAATATCTTTAGTATGTAAGGTTTATAGTATACATCACAAAATTATGTATATGAAATAAGGTAAGCCAAAGACGTCAGACTGAACCACATTTGTGCTGAATTACTTTGATAATTATGTATTACTTAATATTAAATTGCTCTCATTTCACTTTTATGTTTTCAATATATCGTTACATTTTGTAAAGAAATCATTGCTGTAAATCATTCATATGTTAATATTGAATTCATGTTATTTTATTACGTAATTTGATTAACTTTTCTGTTATTATTTATTATTCTGAACATATTCATGATGCCTTGATACCAAGTAGGAAGATTTTACAGCAATCTGGAAGAATTACATGTTTTGGTAGGTGAGTCAATTAGTTACAAAAATAATAGTTCTTAATGTTAAAATACCTACTTATAAATATCCGCTTAAGAAAAAAATATGAAATTTTAAATACTTTACAAGCTAGAGTGGTTTAATATATATTTAAAAAATATCCTGCGTGTGGGCAGGCAGGTTATAATGTGCTTCTATTTTTTTGTTGGCAATTATGTACATGTAAACTAATTCCACTTCAGCTACAGATTTAGCAAATCATATATAAAAATCTCTATATATATATTCTCGAAAGCTCGAATATTAAGTTAGGGAACAAGATCTGTTTAATTTACACATTGCCGGTTAAAAAACATGTCTTTTAGGCAAAATATAACATTTCCTGAGCGAACCCTACCATATGCAAGATACAGCGTAGAGTTAAAAATAATTGCCTTACGTATTTCAATTCAGCCTTTACTATAATTTCATTAGAATTTTATTGTAACTTTTTTTCTTCTCATTTATATTATACAAAAAGAGATAATTTAATTTTTTCTTACACTAAAATATAAAATATTATAATACAAAAATGTTAGCATTGAATGTACTTTAAGCTTATATAACAGAGGATATAACTGACTCATTTTTATGCTTCTACTACTTTTCTCTATAAAAGATCCTTTTTTTTGTTTGACAGATCTTACTACTTTGAAATTTGAGAACGGCGTACTGGCTAGCTAAGGCGATGTTCAAATCTAGATATAAATTGTCAAAACAAAGATGTACGGTATCGATCAATCACTACAAGCAAACCAGATGTCACAATAAAAGCTTCATACATTTGAACAATTTTTCAAAAAGCCCTGATAGATTTTCAAGGATTAAACAATTCCATTGTTACACTCCAACATCGCAGTGTATAAATCGCGTATCTATACTATGTATAATAGATTAGAAGTCGCAAATCCGGCTGTCAAAGGTATTAATAATTTTTAATGCTTATTGTGAATTTAAAGTTATACTAACAAACACATCACACAAATATTCATGGATTTTCTTATAGAAATAGGTCAATTTATTTATTAAAATAATAGTTCCAAAAACAATTCATATGATAAATAAATTGATGATAAAAACTCTACATACTACTCGAAAACCCCTAAGCAGATATTTTTCTCTCTTTCTTTTAAATTGTCGCCAACTACGTAAAAGCTACTTCTATGTGAATGTTGTACTCGTTGGATAGAAATTGAAGCTATATCTTTTACGGCTATCATGGTGCTCTGTTTTTTTTTTATAAAATAAAAATAAAAACCGTAAATGTGAATTTATGATAAAATATTACAATACCAAAAAATAAGTGAAAATTAGTTGTTATAAAATGGACCTTTTAATTCTTACTCGTATCAAGTAATCTGTCAGTTACTTGAGGACTAAAAAAAGACTTACTTACAATTTTCTAGTTCTTCATTCTAACTTCTCAATGATTTCACTTAAAGACATAATTAATTATGTTGTATATAGTAGAATAATACCTTACAAATAATATAAAGATTCTGATATTCTAAAACACGTTAAAAAAGGATAAATCATTATTTTTTTGTCTTATAATATAATTTAAAATGTTTAGTAAGATGGGGACCTGTATGAAATATTTTCCGCGTATTTGATATCAAAGGAATGGGAGCGATGATAAAGCAATCGTAAAGGAGTTATCGCCACAGAAGAAATTGATTATTTTCGATCTCGAATCGATTAAGGTGTAAACTGTGGTGCATTAGACATAAGATAAGCTTTCAACTACGTGGCATACTTATAAAATATCAATATAACAGTTTTCTGTTCTAATATTGTATTGTTGTAAATTAATACTATTAAACAACTTTTATTCTTTTACAAATTACAAGTGTAATACGTCCTAACGTTGTTTCAATTGATGTTTTATTGTATTTTTTATTTTTGAACACCACGTTATAATATTTTTAAAATTATTTAATTTAAAAGTATATGATACAGCACTAATTACTTTAAGAGTAAATATATTTAGCTGCGCGGAATGACGTCATAGCAAAACTACTAATTAAAATAGGAAGCGAAGAGATCTAAAGCTGAGTGGCGTGCTATTGCAGAGGCCTGTGCAAAGGCGGACGACGATAGACTGACAATGCTTGTAAGGATGACAATGATATATATTTAAAATCAATGTCATACTCCATTAAATTTACTTTTACCTCCGTTATTAATAAACCATTCGAACACAATTTACAATTAATTGAACAGCATAATTAAAGATAACTATGTATATCGGTTTGAAAAGTAACCACTTGGTAAAACACAGTATAATTTACAAAAGATATCATAGATTCATTGTTATTTTAAATTTTGACACTTTCATAAACTTTTTAAATTTTTTTTTTTTTGATAAGCAGAATATTTTTTCATATACGTATTATAGAACAACAAATTCTAAATAAGGATTGTTTTAAAAAGAAAGTTTATAAAATAGATTTGCAAATATTCTAGATACGGAAAGAATCTTCTGGATACCCCTATAGGTGTATAGTTTTTTATAAAACTTAGTGTTTTAGACTCATGTTTTAGACCAATTTTATCGAAATATGTTATATAAATAAACTGAATTAAAATATAGATTTAGTCGGCTCATGTAATTTAATATTTTATGTAATTAAAAATACTAAACATATCAAAGAAATATGTCATTGCGCTGTGAATAATAATATATGATGTCATCACTCCATAGCTGGCGTAGATTAACGTAAACACTGCCTTTGCTTAGGTATCATTTAATACTAGAAATAGACCTGTATCCGTACTAAAAAAATATCTTTAATCGTCAACATTATTATCATAAACTAGTGTTTTGCAAAAATAAACAAATAAAAAGTAAACAAGTAAAATAGTTGTATATTATAAATTCTGAATACATGGTTCAGACACTTTGATTTTTTTTAATAATTAATATATATGAATGGGTAATTTAAATACTGTTTTAGATAACATAGCTATTTAATATTGAATATAAATACTTACATAAAAATATCACAAAATAATCACACATTTGTAACTTTATATTTGTCTAATTTTCTGCTAACACATCAAACCCTATTTGTTGTTGATATATATATTTAGAAAAAAAGCTTTGGACTTATTAGATTTTAAGTACTGTTAGAAGCATTAATAAACTTTTGAAAAAGTTATGTATGGGTACTCTAACCTACTACTCCTTGAGAAACCTTCCTCCAAAGAGCCATTTACACCATAGTACAATTTAATCTTATTATATTATAAAATTAATTTTTCTAATATTTTTCTTTTCGTTAAAATTATATAATGAATTAATTTTTTAAAAAATCGAACAAAGTACAAGTCAGACTAAATTCAGGTCTCCGTACGAATTCTATGATTATAGATTAACGGTATATACTACTTATAAATACAAATTACTATTTGGAATGGTATCATATAACTAAATATAGGATTTTTATTATGTACTGTGAGTCTCTCACTTCCTACTTTGTAAATATGTACGTAATCTTATAGGTTATAATTACGCGACGACTTTTAAGCAAAATGTAATTAAAAATATTTTCGAAAAACCGGCCAATTATTATTCTCTTACTTTTTGTGACTTAAAACATGAAAAGGATGCAGTCCTAAAAAGGCACAGACAGATGCAATAAATATAGTGACAACAAAATAATTCTATAAAGATCCTTTTTAGTTTGAATTACCTATTAATATAGTAAAAACAAAGCAGTAACTGAAAACAACAATGTTTTTGTAATACAAACTAAGGTAAGCATTTTTGTGGAATAAACTTCATGATCAGTTATCTAAATAGAATCATCGTAAAATGGTTTAATAATAGTTTATTCGAAACGTATATAGTATGTAATTCTACTATTAATAATAATATATTTTTTTGGAAAAGACGAGGCAATCGAGCATACAGGTGAACTGAAATTAAGTAGTTAGTCCTTCACGGCCGGCGGCCCCGTGTAACACTGGAGTAGTTACAGGTACATTGAGCTTTTAAAGTGAAGGAGGCCGCGATTTTTTAAGTTACCCATGTCGTATTGACGTGGAAACACTGCCGCATGTAGGCCGTAGCTAGCCGTAGCGCATGAAAAGAAGTTCCTACGAAACTGCACAGTAGTAAAGTGCAACGTATTTTTACAGATAGTGAGGATGATGTTCGACCAGGTGACATAAATTCAAAGGCGGGTAAAATATCACACAATTCTTGAAAACAGTCCCCATGATAAATTAGGCAACGGACTGGACGAAACGTGTCTACGCTAAACCAAAGTATTTGCTACTTTGGCCTTTCTCATATTATTGGATCACTAACAAATATAGTCCATTTTACCCTTTTTTGTTGCTGATAATTCGGGTATGCAGTTTAGTTTTGCGAGTTCAACTTAGTGTTTAATGATTCTGCTCAAATCAAGGTAATAAATAAGCCCAAAGTTTAAAACATTAATTACATTGTAATGTTGCGCGAACATACTATCAAAGACTAATTACATAGAATAATACAGTATCTTTTTGTACATTAATAAACAATTATATTTCAATTTTAAATAGGCAATGTGAAAACATATAAAATCACATTCTAACATAAATACGAATTATTTTTACTCAAATTAAAATAAAACCACAAAAAAATATGACAAATAAGATGCAAATGATTTTATTAAAAAAGTATTCCTCATAAACAACCACATATCGACGTAGGTCTGTTGAATTTAAAATATTCGATATCTAGAAAAATTTTGTAATAATTATTAATATTAAGTAATTTACAAGTTAAGATAAAAAAATAAGACAATGTCAATAATATTTGTAGAATACCAATGTATTTTTGAGTCCACCCAGGATAGACAGAAAAAACAATGTTTCAAAACACTCCGTTTTACGCTTATCTAATTGGAGAAATGTGAAAATTTTAATTACACATAATCATTCGTTCGATACAGAATCGATCCTTCAACGGTCACGTTTACAGTCAGATAGTATTGCACTGCGCTATGATTAACTTAATACTCGCTCAGCTTCATACTGTATCCTGCACATCACAGGTACAGCCAGTGGGAACTTGGGAAGTTAGTGCTAAGACACTCCTTTCTACTTTCGTTCCCTACTTTCAGCCGAATTTGTAACATTGCGTCGCGCTTTTGCCTTATTACCAGAACGATGAAATAAAGCGTTAAATATTTTAATTGAAAATATTAAATATTTCGTTTTCTCGAGAGGGTATCGAACCCACAACCTGTCGGTTACAGCCACACGCTTGTGCCGCTGCGTCATGACAGGCGTCAATTAACTTATTATCTGCGAGGAATTAATCCGGATGATATCAGAAATATATTATAACAGGTAGGAAGTGTATGGGGTTGGGTTACCCATTTTTCTATCTACTTACTATATTAATACGTTGAGCGAAATATGAACAGCCGTATTTGTTTAAATTCTATTTTAGTCCTTATACCTTTTAATGTTGTATGAATTGTTTGATTATTTTTTCATTTTCACGCTGTATCCCGCACATGGCAGTCAAAAGGCAATAGGTTCCCAACCTAGTATTAAGACCTAACCTAGTATTAAGAGTCCGTTCCGTATCGTGCTTTTCGCCATTTTTTTGCGTTGCGTGTTGAGTTGTGAAGTTTCATCGCCGCGCTTTGTCTTATTTTTACCACAGAAATAAAAAGTTTACAGTCACATGTTAATATTAATGTTATATAATAATTACATACAATCTGTTGCTATACTAAGAGAGGTAAGAAATCTATATATAAAATAGCAAACATATCGAAAAAAAATCTAAGATCGATTCAGGGATACTTAAAATAGAAGTAATGGCCGCAGACCGGACGCCATTAATAGCCGTGCAATTTACTCTGGGTATCAAACCCACTATTTCTGACGTGGAGCCTATCGATGGATTTCCGCTGGTTGACACATATCGCCAATCAAACAGGCACCAGCGAACAATACGGCGTCGTAAATTATAAATCCAAGTTTCTGCGTTATAGCTTTTGTAATTGGCCCGTGGAAGGAGGAACTGAGGTATAAAAATACAGCACATTTTACGTTCATGATTTCAATTCGTATTGTATTCTTATCAAGTATAACAAGGAAGTGTTTTTTGATATGTCTGTATTGCTGTTAAGGTTTTTTATTATATAGATAATTGCTGGAATTAGCTCCATCTTTATGTGTTTAAATGAAATACAGTACTATTATTGGTATCTATGCCAAATAAAATCAAATATATGAAATTCATGAGAATATCTCTGTAAAATTTAATATCGAACAATAAAAGCGTAATATTGGTAGTACAAACTACATCACGCGAATCGAGGGATATCAATCGACGCAATTAGCACAGAATCATGTGTCATGTAAAAACAAACAATAGTAATAGAATTACATATCTAGACGATATTTTTAACTTTTTTTTTAATAAGATTATGTAAAAACTCTTATATCGCCAAATAATTATTACGTTTTGTAACGATATAAGCATAAAGATGATAGTGGAACTCAAAATTGCATTAAACAGTTGTATCTATTATAGTTTTTGAATATATATTAATTACTTTATACTGGAAGTTATTAAAATATAATACGCTACGCTACGTAGGTATACGTAGTGCGATTTGTATCATATTTAGAATGGTATTTTACATTTACGATCCAAATTCGTTACTAGTATAATTGTTATGAAATGTTATTATTTTACTGAAGGCAATGTTAAATGTAGAATTATTTAATAAAATACATAATATATTTTAAATACATATTCGAAATCGTTTAGCTCTATCGAACTTTATTTTACCAGTGAATCTGTAATGTTTTAAAATCATAGGCACAACACATAAAAAAGTTGTGTTATATAATACAGACTGTAATCTTACTTAATATATATTTCAATAGGTCCAAATTTAACAACTGCTCTTACAGTTAAGAAAAACCTAACAACAGAAAAAAAATAAGCAGTCGAAATAATTTAAAGAACTTCTTCGATGATAAAAATGAACAAACATATAATAAGAGAATAAGTGTTAAGCGTTAACGCGCTTAACATATACGATAACTCGTACAATAAAAAATATTGTTATTTTTATGGAAAAGACACGGCAAACGAGCGCGTGCGGGTCACCTGATGGTAAGTGATCACCGCCGCCCACGCGAGCTACAGGATCGTTGCCGGTCTATAAGGTGAATGGGTACCGGGGCCATTACCCAATGCGAAACGCAGTGACCAAAGCCACTACTTAACATCGGTTTTAAATTCCTGGGGTGGTAACAATCCGGTCGAGTCTGCCCATGCATCAGTACCAGGGTGATCCTATTCAAAGCCGGAATCACACGGCAATTGTTTTGATGAAAATATTTATCACACTTACCTATATAAAATATATCTTAACAGGATATCTCGATAAGTAGCTTTTAAGTAATAAAGAATAACACAATATCCTTTAGAAAAATACATAAAATGCCGCGGGCGATCGCTAGTGAGACATAATTAGACTCCCTCCGACGGTAACACAATAATACAGTGTTAGTTACATTTCGCCTGCAGCGGGCAGGTCCTTGTATTTCTACTTTAGATACAAGTGGTGTATTTGCCCTTTGCTTGTTTCAAATTTTATTCCCTTATACTAAAGAGAAGAGAAGTACTTAATATTTTTTAGTAAAGATGAAAATGAAATTATTCTAACAAAAAACTGATATATGGCATAAATGTTTACACAAAATGTATGGAGATTGTTTTTAGAGGTGGGATATATTTTTTTAATATTTTCAAATTAAATATTAAATGTTTTCATTTTCTTCGCTCTGGTAACAAGGCAAAGCGCGGCGTTGAGTTTCGCCACTAAACACGCATTGCCTTAAATTCGGCGGAAAGTGGCGGAATGGAAGAGGAACGAAGTGCCTTAACATTAGGTTCCTAAGCTCCCTCTTTCTAAAAAATAATAACAAACTAACCTGCATGCTGCAATGAAACAGGACAAAGAGTTGAGGTCAATGTGAAAGGCGGCTCATCTTTTGGCTTCAATAGCTCATTTGTGGACACGGCGTGGATAAGCAGCTCCTGACAACATAACATATTATAACTTATAATATACCTATATAGAAAAAAATTATCTAGATTAATTTACAGCAAAAAGTCTTAGTAAAACTTATAAAAACTTAAACTCAGCGCGATAAAATAACTGTTCACTGTTCAGTTGAAGACATAGATTTAGTATACGGCTACGATCTGTGAATATCTCTTTTTAAATCATTCCTTGTTCATTATTTAAAATCTATCTTTTAAAACGGTGGCCAATGCCTGCAAGTATTCTGATGATGCAATGAGCACTGGATCATCCTCGTATTACAGGCAATTAGTAAAATCGATTGGAATATAATTAAAGTATTGAGAATAAAGCAAACATTTATTTTGTGAATATTCATACAGTTAATTATGACTCATATAATAATATAAAAAACAAAGGTGTACGATGTCATAGAAGAGCTTTGTGACCTCATTTGACCTTTGAACATTGTGTTTATAATACTGCAAGAAAGTCCCCGATGACTATTCTTACGTTTGCAGTACGAATCAAAATAGGTATTCTGTGGTTGAATGAAAGCAAAAGATTTAGTCGTATATTTTAATTATTTTATTCTTTATTAGATAAAGCAAAGTAGTACGCAGAGTCGGGCAGGTAAAAGTATTTAGCGCTCCAGAAAGATAAAAAACAGTGTTGAGTATTGCCACTTGACAGGTCATATCTTAATTCGGGTAGAAAATAATGCTTGAGGTTAGTCGTAGCGCCTGAGCAAGAGCATGGGCCTGTACCCTGCTACGTGCGGAATACAGTGTGAGGCTAAAAAAAGTGGAGAAAATACTCCATTATAGACCATCAAATTATAGACTAAATTAACTTTTTTACTTGTCTTGAAAGGTGATAGACGTTTACAAAATAATAAATATATTTTATAACGGATCTTATAATATAATGTTGTATCAAACAAATTAGGGGTCATCAAGCACGCGTACAATATTTTCCTATTATTATATTAAATTAAATCTTAAACATAGCTAATAAATATCGTACAATATCTATTTTTGAATACGTGGGATGCTTTCTCCGATCTTGAATGAACGACAGTCGACCCTCCGCGTAATGTGCTTGTAGCGTCACGTCTAAGAATGAAAAGACTAGCGATTAGCAAAGTATGGCAAACCTTTTGATGAACTTTAGTTTAATAATTACTAAGTTGTTATAATATAAATCACTTTTGTTTATTTCTTGTTGTATTAAAAACTTTAATGAAAACTAGTTTCAAAGTATTATTCAATTATTTTTTTAGCTTGGCGTTCTTATTTTTTTAATACCTTAAAGAAAACCTTAAAACCCACAAAATGTAACTGATTATATTTAACAAAATATCTAGAATAAAATGTATTATTTTATAATTCATTTTACTAAATATATATCGTTCATCTATAACTCTATTTTAACGAATTACATAAATCGGTATAAAAAATATGATTTTAATGTATATTTTAAAGCTTACCCCATAGCCTGAAACGCTAGCTTTTTGACACAGTCGACTATATTGGAACTGATTTGTTTGTAACAGCTGCGCGTACGCACCTATTAACCGTTGATACATGCTTGTCAGGCGGCTATTAGCGAGAGTGGGATAAAACATAAAAACTACCCACAAAGGAAAGAGAGGGCGGATGATATTTATTCGCTGCACCAAGTCCAAAAAATTCTTCCGAAATTTGAATTGAAGACACCGGCAAGCAATATCTCTCATCTATATAAAGATATATCAAGAATATTTACAATTTTACGCTTCTCCTTAGTTTTATTATCGTTCCCTAATCCCGATATTAAAATATGAAATATTACATTTTGGAGAAATCTAGCATGCTGTAGAACAGCATATATATTATTATATCAAACAATCTATGTTCAACTTTTCAA
>JAXGGP010000028.1:8133523-8151694 GCA_035584415.1 Eueides aliphera
AATTTTCATCAAAATCGGTCAAGTAGTTTAGGCGTGAAACAGTAACATACAGACAGACAGACAGAGTTACTTTCGCATTTATAATTAGTAAGGATTTTATAAGAACCAACTAGCGACTGTCTGGATTTTTTAACCATTATTTTTATTTTTACTACTACATCAGAGCAATCCGTAACATAAAACTTATTTCAACAGTCACAATACAAAAAAAAATGTTTTATAAAATGTCTTAAACAGTACAAAATTAAGCAATAGATATTGAACCATCATTTTGGTAATCATTTATAATACTTCTTTTTTATGTTTTGAATATTCAATAAGCAATTAAAATTTGATGTCTATATTTTATTCACTCAAAAACTTTCAGAAAACAATTCCTGTTTTTAAGAGCAGTACAAACCCTTTTAGTTTTAGTTAATTGTATTATGATAAAGATAACTCCTTTTACCATTAATAGCATACCAATCGAATAAAAGTTAAATTTTAAAACATATATGTAATAATAAAATATACAAACAAGATTATGAAGATAGCAAAATTGTTTGAAATGGCACACTCTAAAACGCAATCAATGCCTGACATTTGTAACAGCGATCAAGTTACAGTCAGCGTCATTTGAGTCGCCCGCGTGCCTTAAAGTTAGCTGTGTGATTTTCATAGGGCTACCATCAATTTGTATTTAAATATTTATTTTAATTAAAAAACTTACAATAATTACACAAAATGAAATTCTCGTGGTGCAGGAGCAAAAGTGTGGTACTGTAAACCGACAGGTTGTGTGTTCGATCCTCACTGGAAAAAATGAAATATTTAATATTTTCAATTCGTTGCTCTAGTAACAGGGCTAAGCATGGTTTAGAGTTCCACCACTCAACACCTAACGCCCCAACGGAGAGTGTGGAACGGAATGTAATGTCGTAACACTAGGTTGCATTTTTTTCTGCCTACCATGTTAAATACGTACGCCTCCGTGCATACGTATGCGTACAATATAATGTATACTATATATATATACGAGTATATAAAGAATTTATCCATATGAAATTAGAGTGATCCTAGTGTTGTATTGATAAAGTACACACCAAGGAATGATTATTTTGCATATTGCTATATTTTGCTCTAACAATTAATACAGGCGAGGGGATAAACAACTACCTTCTCCACCAGAATTCGAGATGGCATGGTCAAATCGTACTTGGTTCTACTCCTAGGTTCTAACAGGTATGTCCATACTAATATTGGACTAATTTGGCTTAAATACTGCAAAAAAACTACTCCCACGTAATTTAAGAACAGATTGTTGTCCTAAAACATACCGAAAATAGCCCTTAAAGAACAGATTAAAAAACAACTGAAGATTTTGAATAGTGTACCAATACCATTTTTTTTTCAGGTTAAGCATTTACATAATTTACTAAATACTAGTTCAGAATATATTACTAACTACAAAGATTTGAAAGATATCATCTTTAATGTTTACATTGAAGTAAACAATGACAGTATCAGGCGTTATTTCTTCTACAGTGATCATTCTCAAAATAATTTACAATGTTATTTATATAATGATGTTGAAAATAAGATCTTTGATTTTCGCGATTACTACATATTTTAAATGAAACAAAATTAACTGGATTAATCGGGCAGATTTTCGATATACGCAATTAATCCGGTTAGATTTATTTCATTGGTCTATGTTCAGACACGTGCAAAATAGTAATGACATTTTTAACCATTCCTAACTGTTAAATTATATTTTCAATATTTTGCCTTTTACAAAAACTGGACACGTAATACAATCACTTGATAGGACCAACCATCTGGTGATGCCCCACTTTTCAAAAAATTACTTAACAATATGTAATATGTAGTTTTTAAGCAATAAGGCAGTATGTAAACGAAAACATTAATCTTGTATTTATTGCGTACATATATTTTATGCACTTATACAGAGTTTAAAACAAATCCTGTTTTATTTAATCTCTTCTGGAAATAGTGGCCTGTTGTGGCGGATACTTGCCTAACGTTAAAAATGCTTCGGAGATAATTTACCTACTCGGAGAAAGATGAGTCGTCGTTAATAATGATTATTTTTCATTTAAAAATATTTGTCAAATAAATCTTTTCATTATTTAATGTAATCTTTCATTTAGTACTAATTATAACATTATTAAGTGTTATAGTCTAAAACTATAAAAATATAAAACTTTATAATTTCATACAACCTTATTCAATATAACTTTTAGAGAATAAAATTATATATGATAACGATGTGCTAAAATTGTGATTCTGAAAATAAATGCGGAATTTCGTGAATTATTTGTATTTGTATATTGTTAATTAGATAGATTAGCATTTCCTACTTTTAATATCTTTTCTTGTGTCTATTAGTATACTTTCAGTGTCTATTTAAATTTATTTTCAATCAAGTACAAAAAAAACCCAAAAGAAATAAAACTGATTTTTCTTGTAGAAGAAATTGTCATGACAAATTGTCATTTGTCAATAGTTGCCTCTGAGATTGTCTCTATCAAAAGATAACCGCGAAAGATTTTCGCTTCCATGGATGACTTATGCATTTATTTGTAATAGTTTTGATGGGTACTTAGGTCTTTAAATAGATAAAAATTTATGGTCACTAGCGTAAAAAGCATAGTGTTATAATAATATAAAATCGAGGCAACTATCCCATTTGGATGGATTTCATACACCGGTGGATTTCATACATTTTTATAATAAATATACCGAGGATAATATATAGTAAATTACAAAATGATATATAGTAAATAAAAAAATATTGGTCGCCTAACAAATATCTAACTTAATAAATAATATAAGTAATAAATAAGTATAATGTAAGCTTTTTACATAGAATAAAAAATAGATAAAAAAAGTTTTAAATTTGAATTTTAATAATGAGATTTATAGTTAACTTTAATACTAAGTAATAAAAATTAAAACTCAAAGTCTTTATATATTTATTTATACACTAATAAAACACACATTTTAACAGGATCTATAAATTTTCAAGTGTATGAAATAGTTGATTTCTGATAAATTAATAATAAAAAAGCTTTTTATTATGATGTATCTATCCAAAGCCACCTGACTAATTGAATACTCTAAATTGTCCCTTTCAATATAACTTTTCAACAGGTTATCGATGATATCTATCAAATGCACATAAAGTGTTTTACAGGTATTGCCCGCCTAAAAGATTAGATCTTCACCATTCATATTACTTCATTTAGAACTTCATGCATGTACACTTTATCATAAAAATAACTCGGTATTGAAATAAAATATTTATAATTTAACTATAAAATAAGCAATTTACAATAGCTTTAATATTAACTTTTTATCACTTTTTGCTAAAATTGTATTGTACGGATCGAAGAGTATAAAATTACCTACAGTACATTTACAATGTATATAGTCCGGAGAGGAGGACCTCCAAAAACTGTTATTTTTCTAAACAATGCGTAAAAAGTATGTTAATAAATAAAATAAACGTAACACAAAGTACCACATAATTGGCTATGTACTCTTTTCTGTAGAGAGGCCATACACGCGGCAGTTGGTTTTCAAGTTTCAATAGTTACACAAAATTACAATATTTTTTGTAATATATTAATTTGAATCCACCACAAAAAATATATGAATTAGTCAAAATTATCTGCAACGACAAAAAAATCAAGAAAGTCATCACAAAAATTGTTTATAAATATGATTTATTAAAGATAGACTGCGCTATATTGCTTTAAAAAACATGAGTAACTATTATTAATACAGCTGTCTAAAATATTTCCTTCTCTCTCACTCTCTTCCGTGATCTTAAATGAATGGGTCCACCATTTAAAAAGATTAAGTTTTTTATAATAATAAAGATTCAGGTAATTATTTTTACCATAATTTTTACTACCATAATTATTTTTAGTTATTACCATAATTTTTCATTACATTTTTATCATCGATACTATTTAAAAAAAAAACACCGCGAAAGCAAATATTGAAATAATAGTGGACATATGTTTAGAACCTACAATATTTTAATATAATTCGCACTTAACTGAATCCTTTTTCTTGGCAGGCGATATTTCATCAAATCGACACCAGTCGAACAAAGCGGCACTTGATTAGTTCTCCTTTGTTTTTTTGTTGGTATGCGTATTGCGGCATATTTATTACAATTGTACAAAGCAGTATAATCTTGACAGCGTTTTACATAAGCTTATGTTTCAATTCATTTGTTTTATGAAATTTTATGACCTACAGCTCGATATATTCTTGCCGTATGTGTATTGAAGACTAACTCAACTTTTTTAGTAATTTGTGCGCATATAGCAGAAAGTAAATAGAAATAATTTGTTCAGTTTTTTCGATATTTTTTGAAGAAATCTTGAGTGACTGTTATCTATATATACTCAGCTAAATATAATTAAATATTATTTTTTAGAAAAAGGTTTTGGAGGTCAATTGACTAAGCACAGAAGCTGTGTTACAAAAATATTCGTATTCGAATTTTACCTTTTATTTTAGAGCATCATGCACAACATTTTTCTTTTGGTTTCAGATTTTACTTCGAAAGATATGTAGATTTTACTTCGAAAGATATGTACGTATGAAAAGTAAAAAAAGATAATGAAAATAACAATTTTATATATTTTAATCAAAAAAAAAATGATGGAGCGTAAAAGACCTGTAGCTGTGACGTGCATACAGTGGGAGCTTCATACTTTATAAAATAAAACAACAATTTTATATTGTTTGTACACAGAAAAGTGATGAAGGCTTTATTATGCTCTGTACTTATTTATTTGTTTAATATAAACATGTTATAATTACAATTATATAATTATACAGTATTTATAGGTTTAAAACATCAAAACCCAAATCTCGAATTTTAGTTACAGTAATTCCGATTCAAAATATATTATTTTCTACTATTCCATTAATTAATCCACTATATAAGGGCCCGAAATTTCAATGTCGTTAAACTATTGTTGCACGTACAATTATTCATTAGGAATTTAAAGAAAATGAAGGATGCGAACAAATTAAAGTTAAACTAAATAACATACTTTCTTTTTATAATGTTTTATAAATATTTATAGTACCAAAAAAAAAGTATACCATAAAAAATTATAGGAGTTGGGATATTTTAAAAAATATTTCATCATTTAATTTTTTAATCGAAGAAGTCGTAAATAGCCCACATCTTATTGACAATCTCGGCATGAACCTATGTCAGGGACGCGAGATAAACGCGATCTTGTGTTTAATTGCTTTAGTTTTCTTAAAATATAAATACTTATAATTTACGCGTATTTAGCATTCACTGGTCTCATATTATCGGTAATATTTATCCCATTTAAATGTGGTTTTTCTTTGCAATTTAAGAATATAAAATCTACAAAACATAATGTTATTTTTTGATTATTCAGATATTTACACCAGTTTGAATCTAGAGCAAAGCCAATGAAACATTTAAAAATAAATTAATTTTATTTTATATTAGTAATACTATGTTAAATTATAACTAATATTCGTATTTTCATTAAATTCCTAATATGAAAGGCACGACAGGCCTAAATAAATGTATATTTATACATTAATTTAGGTCTGTCGTGCCTTTTCACTTCGAATAAAAAATCATGGTGCAGACGCACAAGCTTGCGACCGTAAGCGCAATAAGTTGTGGATTCGATCCTCACTCATAACAAGGCAAAGCGCGGCATTGAGTAGCGCCTATCAACACTCAAGGCCTCTAATTCGGCGGAATATTTGGAACGGAACAGAACTTGGGAACCTAGTGTCAACGAAAAGATTAGGTTCCCAAATTTGCCTACCCTATACACCTAAAAAAATATAATTAGTAAAACTTTGTAGAAACTTTGTAAAAATTTAATTAGTAAAACTTTTTATTATTAATTTTTGTTTGTGTTTCATTTCTACAGTTATCTAAGAAGGTGTGGATTTTAACGGACTGAAAGTTTTGTTAAAGTAATATTTTAAAAAATGTTGTTGGTATATTTTAATATGGGCACTTGTCCAATTATCAATCTCCTTGCATGAAAACCGCTCTTATGCATGCAACCTACGATGAGTCCATAGAATACAAAATGTTCTTCTTATAGTTACTACATACGTAGCAAATAATTGCTGAAAAAAATAATAGTTGTTCTCTACGCTCAATTCGGCACATATGATCTGACGAAATCGTTGAGACGTGTTCATTTTAATTTTTACGTCAATTTGTTAATGTTTTGAAACTTTATTCAAGATTAGCGACCTGTCCGCGGTTTCATCCCCTTGAACTATACAATTATTCGTTTACTAATGTGAATTACTTTTGTCTACTTTAGCATACTTATTTAAAGACAAGATTCCAACATTGGAATATATAATTTGAGCTAATACAATAAAATAATATTTTTTTATTAATTTGGAAAAAAAATACATTATTTTAGTGATTTTACAAATCTATTAAAATAAAAAATAGATAAAATGTTAAGACAAGTGTGGCAAAATACTAGAGAAAACTGTATATACATACATTTGTTAAGTTGTTTTAAGATTAGCATGCACAAACTAACAGAAAAACTACAAAACAGAGAAAAATAAAAAAACAATGTTCTAGTTTCTATTATGTTAATATATTTTCTCATATATATTCCAGTTTAATTATATGTGTAGATTTTTTAACGTTTTGCCAAATAAAAAAGGAGAACTATATTAACTGATTTTATACTTATTAATAACATACACAAAATATCATCGATCAATTCAGCAATTTTGGTATTATGTTGCCTGTTGCCAAATTTTTTAATTACACAGCCACAAGATGAAATATCATCCTTACCATCTATCTAAGCATTCCATTGTGCAGTTTCGTAGGAACTTACGATTATTTCCACATCCCACGCAACTAGGTCCAGGTTGATACGACATGAGTACCTCGATAAAGCTCGTCTATATACAAAAAATAGGTAAAATATTTTTTTTATAGATTGAATTTCTTAATTAATTTCTATTTGCCAATTATTTGTTGAGAAAAGCTAAAATTGTGTTTAATTTGTGTGGTGATACTTCAAGTAGAATAGAAAAATGTAAATACCACACATGGGCTACGTATGATATGTGCAATAAATATATTTTTCATATTAAGATCAAGCACTGTATTTAACATATAGTAGATGTAGATTTTAAAGATAACTACCATACGTACTGTTTAAGGTACCAAATATGTGTATGTATGTTGTGTCACAATATTGTGTTTTTATTTTTTCTTATTTCAATATTGCTTAAGTTTTAAAGCACCTAAGCTTAGCTTTATTTCTTATATATTAATATAACAGACATAAAAATGCGCAAAAAGATTCTCCCTGAAGTAACCTCTAAATACAGTATCTTCTAAGTACTACTATATAAGTTTATTACATACTATATATGTACGTATTATATTATATACTTTATGTTATTAACTAACGACAGATTCCCTACTCCTACCCTACTCCTGCAAGTGTCGTGTATAATGACAAAATTTTCATAATCAGTAAAAAATATTTAACTGATTATGAAAATTATTTTTTTCCACACGGTGATAAGCTTTCTCTTAATTTGAGAAATTAATTTACTAGCCGTCAGCCGTTACTTTATTTATCTATTTTATTTTATGGAAAAGGCACGGCAAACGAGTTTACGGGTCACCTGATGGTAAGAGATCACCGTCGCCCACGGCTCCGTGTACCACCAGAAAAGCTACAGGAGCGTTGCCGGTCTATGAGATGGATAGGGACCGGGGCCTGGCGTTACTTAATGCGAAACGCAATAGCCAAAGCCACTACTTAACGCCGGTTTTAATTACCGGGGGTCTGCCCATGCGTGTTGCCATTGCTGACAAAGTGCCTCCCCCACAAAATTTATCTATCCCGGAGGTTTACCCAGGTAACTAAAAATAAGGAACAACATAAAATTATTTGTTTGTGTGTTGGTTTCGTTTCAGGACCTTACTACATAAAAAATTACGGCTACTACGAAATCACAAGGGTCAATTTTATTTATATGCTAAGACAATAAGTTAAAAAAATCCAAAAATACTAAACCGATCGACGGAAAGGTAAAATTAGGTACATTACTAATATCTTAGTCATAACCATCAAAAATAATTTAACATCAAAGTATTTAAAATGTTTCCATTAAAAATACACAAATGAAAATCAGTGTATAAAATAACGCGGGGCAAACCGCGAGCGAGTCGCTAGTATGCAATAAAGTGACGATACTAAATATAATCGTGTAACAATGTTTGTTAAGGTAGTCGTAGGCATAAGGTTTTGGTAGCAAGCTCTGTATTTACAATTGTAAATCGATGTATTAGCTTAACTAAAACGCTTATAAAGCATACGTTAATAATAATACTTGAATAATAACAATGACAATATCATATCACTATGCCTTTGAGATTACTTTCGTATTTTGCAAGAATATCAAACAAACAAGGTCGGTGATGTAACTAATGACGAGGGTGATAACGGGTTCAAAGCAGATAGCCACTGAGCACGTCACGTTTTTATCGTACGCTTACACTTTCCCGTGGCTTTACTCACATGTTTTTACATTACAAACATATGTAAGTGTTATTTTTTTTACAACACTCAGCTACACGCTAAGACTCCTACTTAGCAGATGATTTTTAGGCATTGCGTGTTAAGTGGCGCAACTCAATGCAGTGTTTGGCCTGTCAAAGCAAAGAAATGAAAGTATTAAAAAAAATATTTTCTCGAATGAGGATCAAACCCATAACCTAACGCGTTCACAATCGCACGTTTTTGTCCCCACGCTACGACAGACCTTGAAAGATTTTTCATTTTTACCTATATAAATTAAGAATACATATAAAATAATTCTATCTCTTTATAAGTATCAAATTTTTAGTTAAGTCTTGATTCAATCAATAAAAACTACGTCCACAGTACCTACTGTACGTTGTTTAGTAAGTATATGACAAAAAAAACATAGTATGATATTTTTATAAAACATACTATAATATTGTTATTAAAACATAGTATTATTATTATACGTTTTTAAAAACGGTCATAAAAGTGTTTTATATTGTGGGATATAGGATGTTACGCAGAGTTTGTATTTTTATTTACCTATAAATTAGAATTTAAGATTAGTAAAGTTAAGTCATAGCAATTTATTTTAATTATGAATTTTACATTTTATATATTTATTACATTCACTACTTTTTAAAATTTACTTTACATCATTGTTTTTGTAAAAACAATGACGGTATTTTTTTATTAATATGTGTGCACACTGGTCAAGAACTATTTACACCCTACCAATTCCGCTGTAGGACCTTTACATTAAGATAATGCTCGAAGGTTACTGTATATTAAAATAATTACTTCCTTGTTTAGGGTTCAATAATCATTAATAACATACATATTTTCCATAAAAGTATTAGTTAAAAAAGAGGAAATATATTACTACTATAGTAATAAAGGCGTTAATATTCCTTATACTTCATCCAGCAAATGCCCGCATCTCACACCACACCAATATCGGTTCATCACCATTTAGACGATGCCTAAATGGTGATGAACCGATATTGGTGATTCTTTCGAGAAATCGAACCTAAACTAAAATTTCAGTTAATTTTCGTATTAAAAGTCTTTTACTTTATTATTACTTAAACTTTTTATCTTAATTTTTTTTGTATCTTAATTTAATATTAATTGGCTATGTAAGAATAATCCATTGAGACAAAACTATCAAAATACATAAATAAATATATATTTATTACATAACATTTTCGCGTACATAAACAAATCTCATTTACATTTTGTGACTGAAAGCGACGTGGAAGTGAATGTAAAAGTAACTGTTCCAAATTGGTTTTTACAACTGCGAAATTGAAAATAACTTTTAACTAGGAGAAACCAATTGTTTCCACACTCTAATTTCATTTTTTCGTAGACTTTGCGGATCGTATAGAGAACCTAGTCTACCTGTAAATATCTATTAATTATTATTTTTTTCTTGCTTGGCTTATTTTTGCTTCACTTTCGATTTCACATAACTAAAAGACAATGACACAACAATGTAAAAGCATTTCGTATTACCCTCTTCCCCTGAATTTGATTACTGTGAGGCGTGATTTAAATATTTTAGAATAAACGTTTTTTTATCAACAAATAATACTATCGATAGTGCGTAGACGACGTACATGCCTTAAGATTAGTACATAATATTTTTTTTTATTTTAAAAAATAAAAATAAATATCTATATTTCAAACATTAATAAACGAACTTACTACTGAAAGATATATTGGCAACATGATATTTGCAGTGTCGACGGTATTATGTTATAATTATTCGAACAAAACTTTGAAACGAAGACTCGTGCAAGTACAAGTGAATAAGATTGAATGGCATTGGCGAGTCGAATGGCCCTTTCCGTTGAAACCTAACGCCCATATTAAGTAACTTATTTTCATTCTCACATACTTTTTTTCAGTTCCATGTTTATTGTTTTTCATACAAAAACGATTTATTGTTTAATGCACATTTGTTTCAAACTTTATAGACTTGACACATTATCACGTTCTCAGTTTCAGTTTTGGGTTGCGTGATATTATTTTTCACAATAACTAAATTTCCATTTAAATATTTATTTATGATGTAGGTATAGTATCTTCAAAATTCATTTACAGTATGTAATGCGTACTAAACGCCACTTGAAGCTTATTTTTTTTTCAGGTCCATTAAGGATCATTTAGCGTTTTATCGAAGCACCGTGCGGTCTTTGAGTGGGACTTGCGACCTGATTGTAAACTTAAAAGCCCCCTTTTTAAGAGAGAGAAGAGCTATCACCTCACAATACTCTAACTTATTCTTCTAAAGTTGCTTTTACTTTCTAGAAATGAATTGATGATGTGCCCAGTAGAGATCTTTTAGAGAGAAAAAAATAGGAATTTCGCTGTTATATCTTTGACTTCTGCTTCTACAGGGCAAAAAAACCGAATTAAATATGAATTTTGTACGGATTTTTTTAAGAGCTTTCTTACACAATAGTTGATCGTTTGATCGTTGCTATGTTGTCCTGTCTTGTTGCTTCTGAAAGACGCCTTAAGCGTGATTCAGTATTTAATTTAAGACATCTATTTTTATTTTTAACTTTATAAATATCTTTTTCAGATAAAAAATAGCAATAAGAATTAATTGTTAATTTTATAACTTGTTGCACAAAAATGTTAAATTTCCTTCCGTCGCTGATCGCCGACACAAGTATTTATATTATTAAGAACGTTGCCAACAGCCAGTCAAACTAAGAGATTTATAACAATTTCTAAAGAGATTAATTTGTTCGACACAAAGTCATTTGTCAGTGTTTGATTTTTTAACCAAATAAGAGAAAAAATTGTGAAGGTCTTAGTATATAAAATATACTACAATTATTTATTTTATTTTGAAAATATATTGCAATAATGTAACAATAAGTACATTTAAAATTTAAATAGAATATTTTAAGCATCAAGCAGTATCCAAAACATTGTAGGGTAGGCTGAGAAATTTGGACAACGTTACGTTCTTTAATTATATCGCCGAGCTTGAGATATGGGTGGCGGAACTCAGCGCCACGTTTGCTTTGTCACGAGTGTAAAAAAATACAGATCGAATGCAAAACCTCCATCACCGCAAATCACCGCAATCACCGCGACAGGCCAAAAATAAGAATATATACGGAAGTGGAGCGGAATGTCTCAACACTAGACCCCCAAGAACCCTCTGCTGCTTTGTGCGGGATACAGCGTGAAGCTGAATAGTTACTATGGGCTGTCATTAAGTGATAAATATATGTTATTCTGGACTTCATCTTAGAGCTTTTAAAATTAAATTTTTCCTTTCTGCCTAGCTTAGGTCCTACGGTTTGTGCAGCGCACAAACTTGCGTATGTTCTCATATTAGTTGGGTTGTAATAATTTCTTTTTTTTTCTCCACTACTATAGATTTTATCATGCCCTAATATTGCCTTATAGCCTTTCTCGATAGAACAAAAATATTATTTCACATCAAACGACTAGTTTATGGGATAAGCACGTTCAACCAAACCAACAATCAAAAATTCTTCAGCGTATATAATTGTCTTTATAAAATTAATTCTCAAAAATGACAAGAGTTAATCAATTAATTCCACGTGAACATATAAAACCAAAAAAAAAAATTATCAGTGATGTACTAATAGAACTTTTAAAATTTTAAAATCATTATAATAAAAAACACTTATTATTGTTTTTATTAATTTATTTTCATTTCTGTTAGTCATGCTTCAAGACGCCTTCTTACTGCTACGACGTAATTTTTCTGAGCACTTGAACGGACTTTTTGGGTTCTAAGTGTACGATCACTATTCTGTATAGTTTAATGTGTATGTGTCTAATACAATTATGAAGTAAAATGAAAGAGAATAAAGAAACGCAGTTCTCTTAGACAAGTCTTACGACAATAAGACATTCCTGCATACAATAGGAAAGACAAAAAGGACTTAATATAGGGCTCCGTTTTCTATTTTCTGACTAAATTCGGGAGATTGTTAAGTGTAGGAACAAATTGACTACCACAATGGGGAACAAAGTAAAACAATAATCTTAATTAAAAGGTGACATATCTCCTAAATACTTCACGTTGAGATAAATATAGTAAAAATTAAAGCAGGAGAAATTAACTCTAAGTACTTACTGCAGGCTGCACTTGCTGTGAATATAGCATCCTTCGCGCGTCGTAAACGTTTGTAGTCAACTCGTTCATGTCGAAAGGCAGCGCGTCAGGATCTAACGCGTCTTGCCCTGCACCATCGCGGGCCACTGAAAATAAATATGTACTTTAATTATCTTAGCTTCACGCTGAATATGGATGGTAGGCGATAGTCAAGACCAAAGTACCAAGATATACCTCTGCTTCGCTTAATTGAAGAGATAGCATGTTAAACCGTAGAATTCTATATATTATACATAATCTTTTCAGAGTAGATAAATGAAAATAAAAAAATGGCACTAGTGGGAAAAGAATACAATGCCAAAATATTTACAGTCCTTTTTTTACAAAATATCAGAGCCTTTGTTTGTTACTTTCAAGATGGTGATCTATACTTCTATCGATCGTCGATCTATACTCTGATTATGTAATTATTACTGCATCTGCGTTATGCTTTATATAAAATTTAAATATTATCAATAAAAAGAGCCACTGGCGCGATTATAGCAACATATTGTATTCATAGGATTTTGCTTAATATATAAAAAAATGTTACATTGTTAAAACAATTGTATAAAAAGATTGCTACAGTGCTCCTAAAATCAATGTGATAAAAAGTATCATATTTTTTTATATACACAATAGAAAACGTAATGTTTTAACAGTAGCTTAGTGATTGTTGTACAAAATATACATTAACTGAAATATATGCTATGCTCATGAATTTTTGCGACACCTGTGATGACTCATAGTATACTTGAAATACTGAGAGATGACGATTTGAAAAAATAAATATTATCTAAACGGCAATTATGTATGATTTCAAAAGTTTTATTTTATATTAGAGAATGTAATGATAGTTTTGTCCTTGTTGTAAAGTTACATTTCTTTCAATCATCAAAGCCGTTTTACGTCCACTGCTAAACATAGGTCTCGATCTAAAATCTCCACGACGATCGGTCCTGTGCTGGTAGCATTCAGTTACTTGGCGACCGTGACCAGATTTTCGGCATCAAGCATCGGTCAGTTCGCGGCTGCCTCTTACCGAGAGGCCTTTTCGCCCGTGTCCTGCCCACTGCCACTTCAATTGAACTTTACCACTGCCACTTCAATTAACATTTGCTTCTTCGAGCAATATTCGGTTATTTTGTTCTTTTAGTTATATCCTCACTTCTGATTCTGTCACGTAGGCAAATATCAGGCATTACAATCTCTATTGCTCGCTGTGTTGTTCTAAATTAATTGTAGATGAGCCGATTTCGCACTTAATATTTAACTTTGATTAAAATAACCATAGCAAGCTGTAAATGGAATAATCAAATAATCTCTCTTGGATCCGCTGTATATCATCCAAGAATATGGATTTCACATACAGTACCTACATTTATTTTAAAGCTTATACCAATTTTTTAAATTTGTCAACCGTTAAATTCATTTTATATATATATGCGGCAGTAAAAGCCAAAGCTAAATTAGATTAACTGCCTTGTGTTTATTCAGACACAAAACGCAATATCGAAATATTTGCATCAAACCATAACACTTGTATGATGTGGTGAAAATCATTCGGTTCGCAACCACCATTTCATTTCGAAGTACACCGCAATTTTAGAAAAAAAATCACAGTGACTGCAAATGATTTCACAGCTTACTATTTAGTATATTTTAAATTCATAATCTTATTTCTAATTATAAAATACAACCATTTTTTTCTCTTATATTAAAACATTGTATTTGTCATAATTCTGTGATTTAAAGAGCCTATTTGTTGCTCCATAAGCTCCTCTTATCTCTCAGTGAAAGAAAGAAAAAGTTTAATAAATTCATTCAAAAAGTTCAACAAATCATGTATGTATATATAGAAATCATGTATATATAGAAATAATGTATATTAGAAAATTGCCTTTTCAGTAAATATAAACATATCCATATGTAAAACATTCGGTTAACAAGTTATTTTGTAGTATTGTAAAATTAACTGTCGACAGATCATTAAGTCATCATATATTGTAGTCGATACGAATTGTAGTCGTATTTTATAATAAATGTTGTAGTACAGTTAATATATTTTGTATAGTATTAAAATTTGTATTGTTAACATACATAGCAGTCAGTGCCATGTCGGGAACATTTGTAAAATTACTCAATATCTCTTTATAAAAAAGATGATTAAAATATTTGTCGAACAACACTTTAGGAGGAAACTACAAGAGTGTATTAAAAATAAGTAACATTAATATTAAAAGTAATAGTTTTATTGAATGAATGGTAAATTTCTTAAACACACTATCGAATAATTAAGATGGCAGGATGCGTTAGTAACGCAAAATAACGATTTACTTTTTTTTTCAGAATGATCAAACAGAAAACCTTAACTATTAATGTTATCCCGCTAAAGAATATATAAGAACTCGTAGGAACTAATATTAGCCCACGTTCCAGTAAATGCCACATGTTAGGTACTTGAAATTATGATGTTAGGTGTGATTTCGGACTTCAAGTAATCGTTAAACTTCACCATCACCTACTCCAACTTTGACTTGGGTGATGATTATTGACACTTAAAACAAAACTAAAACCTTGTCAAACGGAGCAAAGTCTTCTTTTGAAATAAGAAAAAGGATTTGAAAAAATTTTCTCATTTAATTCCTCCTCAATTCACTGGAAAGATCATCAGGCATTTTGCACTTTTGCACCGGCATTAAGCATACAAAAAACGCCATTTTTAAAATTCCATTGCAGAATTTAAAAAACTACTTTCAGTACGTTTTATTATGGATTTAATTTGTTACTGAATATACGTACTGATTAGCAAAAAATGTCAGTTAATTATTAAAAAAAGCTGCCAATAATAACATTTTAATATTTCAATTCACTCTTATCTTAGGGTTCTCTAGGAGAAGTTCTTTAGAAGAATTTACAATCGAAACATCCAAAAAGAGTTTAGCAAAAACAAAAAATATTGACGAAGGTCGCATACAAATTTTAACATAATTCCGTGTGAGCGTACAATTTTAAAGACTATTTTGGGATAGAGATTAAAACCTAGATCGTCCCATCTGAGCCTTTAAATGCTAAAAATCGAATTTAAATAATTTCAAAAATGTTAAATAAGTACTAAAAAATGATTACAACACCTCATAATAATAATGTACAGATTCGATACTTGAAAAATGTGTGCCTTATCAAGAACTAAATGAAAATATATTTTTTAGTTACGACAAACTAAATCAAATATGTTTTTTGGATATGAACTTAAAAACGTACTTTACAGGGAGAAAGAAAGATATTAACATTGAAATTAATTTAAAAAAATGGACATGCTAAGAATGTAAACTGAATTATATTTTTGATATTAACTACACTTTTTGAAATGTAGAAAATATCAGACACGATAATACGATGCGTATATGACGGAAAACGCTGTAGTGTAATTTACTTACGGCCATATAGGTATTTAATATTTCTGGAAAAAACACAAACTTGCTATATGCAGGATACAGGTTCACCCTGTATCCTGCATATAGCAAGTTAAGAAAATCCGTTCCACTTCCGTTCTCCACTTTCCGACGGATTTGCGGCATTGCGTCTTTAGTAGCGGAACTCAACGCCACGTTCTGCCTTGTTACCATAGCGAAAAAGTTGAAACATTAAATTTTTGAATTGAAAATATTAAATATTCAATTTTCTCGAATAGGAATCGAACCTACGACCTGTCATCACACCCTGGTCAGCGCCACGACATGCCTCATAATTAAATATAAATAAATATTAAAAAAATATATATTTAAATATTTATTAGAGATATTACTTTGTGTTCATTTTATTTATATCGTTATACAAATATAATTATACCAATAATAAAAGTGAATATTCAATTCCCTTTCATATATCACATAAGTATGTTTAAATTGTATGAGAATGTGATATAATACGTATAACTAATTGAAATGTAATATCAATGATGTAAAATCTTTCATATATGTTTATATAAATGAACGTTCAAAATTAGTTGTATTTTATGTTTATAAAGCATTTTAAAATTAATCGGTTTAATGATTTGATGATAATGATATATATTTGGTGTGCAAGTTCGAAAAATTATCTCCTAGAGTATGGGTTCTCTCATAAACATCGCGTCGGTTTTCAGTCAAACTTACCACTGTGCCATGTTAGTCCTCAGTCATGTAATTTATATAAAATATTATAAAATTGGAAGCTTGATTGATATAATTAAATGATTATTTCATTTTATTTCAAAGAAACAAGTTTATTTCAGGGCAGTATTATATTCGATGAATGTTAAAGCATATACTTTTATTTACGAATAAACAAGATAACAAATATCTATTTTGATCAAACTTCTAAGTCCGGCATAAAAAACGCCATTTTAAGATACCATTGCAGAATTTCAAAAAACTACTTTCAGTACGTTTTATTATGGATTTAATTTTTTACTGAATATACGTACTGATTAGCAAAAAATGTCAGTTAATTATTAAAAAAAAGCTACAATTCACTCTCACCTTAGGGTTCTCTAGAAGAAGTTCTCTAGAAGAATTTGCAATAGAAACTACTACTATTTTTTATTTTTGCTTACAATTAGAGTTTAGCAAAAACAAAAGTATTGACGAAGGCCCCCATACATATTTTTTTATTTGTGTATTTTGGTGAAATATTTTTTAATCGTTTTTTATTTTTATTTTAAACTTAACAAGCCGGCGGTCGCCACTCCTTCGTTATTTTTTAAGGTTTTTAACGTAAAATTTATATTATGATTCCCTTTTACTCAGTTTCTTTAAAGACTGATAAAATGTTAGATTTGCTGTACAAAAACTACATAAGAACAAAGACATTGAAATACTAAAATTAAAGAAATATTTCAAGAAATTTTCTCTATCCACGGGAAATGCGAGAAGAATACAAAGACTTTAAATAATCAGGCCTTTTGTAAGTTTCTCTTTATTGTAAATGTTAAGCATCTATAATATAGTTATTTAAATTATTTAATTTAACCTTTATGTAAATATTGTATGTTTGCATGATAGAAGTGTATATTGAAATATACGTTAATTAGGGAAAAAATAAGAAAAACAAAAATTTTAATAATTTCTTCTATTTTTTCATAACTTCTTGATCGCGATTAATTTTTGTTTTTATTTTAAATATACATAACTTAACTTCATTACATGTAACGGATACCATAAGAAAAAAATATATCAATACTTCCTAGCTATACAATAAATTGAAAGACGTAAATTTTAGTAACCTAAATAAATTATTAAAGAATTATTTACTAAATCAATCCATGTAAGTAACGTAATCAAAGTCGCAAATTCGCTTACTCAATGAATAGGCACAAAATATTTGCTAACTTCATACATTTCAAGCAATATAACTTTTATATAT
>JAXGGP010000028.1:8161945-8180445 GCA_035584415.1 Eueides aliphera
CGCTTTCGTTTTTCCCCAAATTTAAGACATCGCGTGTTAAGTGGCGGAGCTCTACGCAGCGCTTTGCCTTCTTAAGAGCGAAGAAATAAAAACATTAAATATTTAATTTGGAAATTATCGTATATTTAATTTAATAATATCAAAATATACTTAAAAACTCAAATACGTATCGCATAAATTGGGGAATTTTCAGAATATGAAATCTGTGGAATGCGTTATTGTTGTAGGAATTTCAACTTTATTTTTGATGTTTTACTATAGGCACTTAAAATAACTGATAGGAAAAATGTTAATCATTTAATATTTATCTGCCTGCATCCATAATTTAATATTCAACCAACCGTTTTAAACTTAATTACTGTTTGTTAGTAGTGGATACCTATATGAAGTTAAACGATTACGAGTATAGACTTTTTCAATAATATCTCAATTGAATATTGAAAAAGTATATACTAAAATATTTAAACAAGAATTTTAATTTAAAAAAATGAAAGTAAACATTATATATTATTTAAATATGATTGTAGGTTTATTGCAATATAAGTTCACCGTTTGTGTTAATGGAATTATGTGAAAGTTGGAACGCTGGGGTAGCGTCGAGTTGCCACACGAAAAATCCAGAGGCTTTGCCGGACCAGTTATCATTCGATACCTCATTATCATTGTCGAAGATGGTGGTTGATAATAACTGTGTATTCATAGAAATGGATTACATCAAGACAGAAGACGGTAAGACAAATCTGAATTAAGGTAAATTCTTGTTATTTAATAGTTTTATTTTTTATTTTATAAATGAAATCATTTTGGTATATTTTAATGCACAGGGCAAGTGTCAGTTCTTAAAAAAAAAGAGTAAGTTAAAAAAATATATTCATATTTTATTGAGGTCGTGGCACAGGGACACAAGCGAGTAATTGTAAGCGCGACAGGTTGTGGCGATCCCCATTCAAGGAAATTAATATAATATAATATACTTTCACGCTGTATCCCGCATATGGCAGGGTAGGGAACGTGGGAACCTAGTGTTAAGACTCTCCGTACAACTTCCGCCACTCACTTTCCGCCGAATTTGAGGCACTCAACGCCGCGTTTTGTTGTGTGAAGTTATGAAAATATTGAATATTCAAGGAAATTAAATATTCAAATTTTCATAACTTTACTCTTAATAGACTAGGCGCGGCGTTAAGTTCCGCCACTGAACAAACATCGCTATGTGCTGATTACAGCATAAAGCTAAAAAATATGTAGAATAAGGCCAAATTCTAAATTAAGAGTAGTTCTTTTATACCAGGAAAACAGAATAAATTAATTTTATTCTAATCAGTAAAAAAATCTATTAATTTATTATATAATACTCAATGTAGTCTTAAAGAGGCACCCTGTTCAGATATATTTTTCAAACATTTTTAAAATTAAAAGCAAAGGGCAAAGAAGTCACTCTAGTGTGATGTCACGTTGCGAGGAAGTCTGCTCGTGTACGTCTAATACATACTTTGCCTAACTCTTACACTGGCAAAAACCTTTAAATATTGGGCGTAAACTACTTTACAAATAAGATTTTACTACAACGTGACATCTTCGCAGTAGCGCGCGAAGGAATGCAAATTTTATAAATCGCTGAAACTTTACAACACTGTTACTTTAGAAATCCTGGGATGATTTCTTTGACACAGAACTATTGCTATTTAGAAGAGTACTCTTATTATATAGTAACTGTCTTTTCTTTTAAGTAAAATATTAATTACAGGTTCTATACATTATCCGTATTGCGGCCCCAAGGCCTTTTATGAGCTTTGGCCTAACGAGTTCAAATCTGCGTGCGACATTAATTGCGAAAATCAACTGGTAAGTAATATGTATCCTAAATATTGAAATACATGTATCTATTGAAGACAAAGTTAGTTTTGTTGCAAATTTAATTATTTTAAATGTCTCTTGATAGAAATTATTATTTAATATAATATAAATTATTTTTGCACATCAGCTTCGAGCCGCCTTTTAATTTAATTTGAAAATGTTATATTAAAAATATATAAATATATATGGTATTAAATATATACTTACGCTTGAATGCACAACGAACAGTCGTAACTACCGATATTCATATAGGTTCCCTTGAAGATTGTAAAAGAGGATTAACACAGGATTTGCTAAACACATATGGAAATGACAACATTTAGTACTGCAACTTGTGTATTATACATAATTTAATTACCATTAAAACCAGTCCCGTACTTATTGTCCGTCAAATTGGAATGAATTTCCTAATTGTAAATTGTAGTTCCCTACAACAACGAACAAGCAAACCCCTTGATGTCAAACTGCACAAAGTTTTAAATTAGTTATCACGAGTATTTCAATCGTATTAGAAACCACTTTAACTATACCAAACAAGTAGGGAAACCGTACCACGAAAGTCATAGCATAAAATTTAAAACGTATTGTTAAATTATTGTAAATAGCAGATATTTTTACTTATTTTACTTTAAATTTATTGGTGATTATTTTTAAAGAAGCGCACCTATGTCATAAAACTTTCAACGATTTTACGTATTGAGTAGTAATTAACGTCTACTAGTGCGAGTGGGTACGCACACTTTATTTGAATAGAGAAACAAAGCGAAATTAAATGAACCTTCTCACAAATAGAGTTCATCTTAACACCGCTTATTAGCTTCTCCAAATGCGCTTCTAAGGCGTCAATTATCAATTAATACGTCGTTTGCCAGATTGAGTGCTGTCATGTTCTATAAATTGCCAATTTGTAACCACGGCTTAAAGCTTAGGTATTCTAAGACTTCTGTGCATTTGAAAAGCATTACTAGTTAGGATATTTCCATAGACTGCGTTGTTACGTTCGATATAACGTTATACTAAAAAGCTTTTGAGTAGTCGACTCCAACCGTCTCTTGTATCCTCCCACATATAGACTGAACTCTCAGTCGCGAACATAACACTTTACATTGCATCAAATTCTGAGCGCCATAATAAATTTAATTATGGTTACATTTAAATATCGATGACGCGAAATAATATCAATACTAATTAACCTAATGTTGAAGCATTTTTCGATTGTAATTTTATATTATCGTATTCTACTGTTATTATCAGGTTAAACTCGCTAATCTTAAGCACTACTGGTTAGAAAGAAAAAAATAGAGAAAACTTCGTGTGTGCGTTGCGCAATTTTTATGTTATGAAGGTATTCAAAACAATTTTCAACAATACAGTGTTATTTTTCTACTAGTAGCTAACTCATTTCTTATGAATTCATAATGACTTGATGACTTAGATAATTCGTAAAATCAAAATAGGTTATATGACCGCAGGTTAATGGTTTCGACAACGACATCTGGGGTCGAAGTTAACGGACCCTTACTCGTGTCTTGTGTCATACAAAACGCTTAGTTATTTTGATTCTGACCTGCGGGCGTAACCGCAAGTATCGAAAGCTATTGAAAATGTATTCAAACCTATGTGTATTTCATCTTAATAGGATAAACCCTACTTTTTTTTCTTTAGAGATGAAATTTCAAACAGTTTGTTTTTGTGCTGTTACATATTTATACTGTAATTAATTTTAATAATATTGAATAAATACCAAATTTGTGACAACCCTTGTTCAACAAGTTTTCTAATAAAACCAGTAAAATATGAAAATATAATTTGAATGAAATCATTTCATGATAGAAAATTAAGACGATACTAAATAGAAAGCATTTGCTTTTTATTTTATACTTGGATAAGAAAATTGCGTCAACAATAATATTGTGCTAAGAATTGCATCGTATTGGAAATTATAAAACTAATGTTAGGGCAAGTGTTTTATGAAGCAAAATTGATTATATTTTTCACAAAACGAATGTTTTGGACTCGGCACTGTGAAACTAAGTTTTATAGGATTCCCCTTGTTATTGGCTAGAGTTAGTTATGTAATGAATACCGCAATTCATTATTGTCAACAAAAAGGAAGTATATTAGGTTTAATTTCCGTTTAGGTGAACGAATTTATTCAAGGAGCTACAGGGGAGAAAAGTGCAGGAACGGAATTTAACGAGCTCTTTTGGATGTTTTTCTTTATGATGATCATAAGTTGGATTGGTCAAGCCGTCGTGGTTACATTTGCTGATGCTATATGTTTCAATACGTTGGGTAAGTTGGTTTTTGCTTTCTTTTGTTTTACTTTATAATACCATAAATATGTTAATGTTTTATTCTACAAGATATGTGTTTATTAAATTATTATATGCTTGTAGAACATTTATAATTTTTTATACACATTACATAGTAGAGTATTCTAAACAGTAGATCATTGAGAAGTAAGTCTGTATAGATATTGCCGAATTTGATAAATAAGATGATTGATTCGTCTTTTGCAATTGTAATAATAATTTGACTCTATTGCATCAGATCTCAGTGTAGTTGTGTAACTTTTTTTAGTCTTTTATTAAATTACAAGGATAACACATATTATACAAAGTAATAAGAAATCAATTTATTAAATTTATGGTATTATTAACAAATACATATGAACACTAGTTTATTTAATAAAAAGTTTACAGCTTGCAATGTTCTAAGCAATGCCTCAACTTATAGTGATTTATTATTTATATTTGTATTTTGTTTTCTTTCTTTACGCTGAGCCCTAATTTTTCTATCATCCCGCACATTGCAGGGTATGCAAAGGGAGTTTTGGGAATCGTTCCATACTCCACTTACTGGCGATATAGAGGCATTGCGTATTGAATGGGTAAACTTAACACCGCACTTTGCCTTGTTACCAGAGCGAAAAATAAAAATAAGGAATGTTTAATTTTAAATATTAAATATTTAACTTCCCCGGTAGGGATTGAACGCAAAACTTGTTACAAGCTCACGTTTGTGCACCACGATAGGCCAGTTTGAATAGTTTCCGAGAAATAAAAGTTTTACTGCAATACAACACAATCAGTCTAAAGTTGTAAGGTACTCAAAGACTTAAGACAAGTATAAAATCAATGTACGAGGTCTACGACTTAAAGCCTTTTCAAGTACTTATAAACTTCTATTTGCACCTCGCTTGAACACTATTTGCACCTCGCTAAGAGATCTTGAGAACGTGATATAATAATTAAGAGTTGATAGAAAAAAACTTTAGAAAGACTATATTTTATACCTGTATTTTAAAGAAATAAGTATATATAATTAGTAGTTTTTATCTTAATTTTATAATGCATAAGGACCAGATAGGTCATATAATTCAGTACGGATCTTGAGATGGACACCATTAAAGTTTTATACACTTTAACATTTTTGTTTCAAATAAAGTGTAATTTACTTTTGCTGCAGGTCCAAGGATATCTCAATATGGTAAACAAAGACTCTGGGGCTCTGTCGGTTGGGGAATATTTTCGTTGCTAACTGGCACCCTCATTGATATCATGAGCGAAGGCACCTATAAAAACTATATGATAGCGTTCATCCTAATGCTCATATTTCTGCTCGGCGATGTTATTGTTTCTTGCTTCATTAAGGTATATTTTTGGGAATTATTTTTTTTATTTATTATCTTGCAAACTAATAAAATTTTTTTGGAACGGTTTCTATTTCTGTACAATGAAAAACAGAGTTATTTCTCTGTAATAGTTCGCGAATATGAAATAAAACCTACTATGCTTGTTTTAATATTCATTGTATTTAAATATATTTAGGTGGATATGACGAAAATTTCTATTAACATTGTTGCTGACGTCCGTACGCTGCTTTCATCTCCTCCGACCGTTGTGTTTCTTTTTTGGACCATTGCTGTTGGACTTTGCACCGGACTCATGTGGCAATTCCTGTTTTGGCACATTGAGGATATCGCTGGACAGACGTGCGACGGAACCAACTATGTCAAGACTCTTCAAGGTTTGGTCAGCGCTATTCAGACTTTCGGCGGCGAAATACCTTTCATGTTTGTGTCTGGTAAGTTTAAAGGTATCACACAGTAATTCACATACTTACGATATATTTTGTTCACATCGTCATTTAAAAAACTTTATGTGCCTCAAGTTCGCTGTTAACACTACGTTAGAACTCTACAGAAAGTAAAACTTCTACTCTATATTTCTATCAAAATGTTTTGCTTCACTTAATACAAATATTATACGATATAAACTTCATCAATAACTTTTTAACAATTTCTTTACTTTAACGATATTTTCCATCGCTTTCCAACGAACTTGCCAAGCAAAGCTTCGCAATTTTATTTTATGTCTAATTCCATCCTCGTTACGCGAACTTTATACGCAAGTGTGACTTGTTTCTAAGGAAAAACTTGTTGGCAGACATCCTGTTTTATTTACTTTAAGGAAATAAATAAGCTGAAGTAGCAAAAGCTGATAGAAAGATAATAAATATATATCTTATTTTTATAATCAACTTATCACAATTATCTAATATAATAATGTATTATTTTAAATTAAAGCGGATTTTATACTGTAATATATTGAAATAAACTTCGTACAAATACATATATATTGAAAATATTTTTAAAACAATTAATAATTAGGCGAGGTTAAAATAAAGATGATATAAACGATAGGAAAAAATGCCATCTATCATACTTAGATATATGGTTGCTTTTTCTCTATTATTTTCTTATAGAGATTATGTCTTTAGTCCTAGACAATATCTAACCCTATTTAAAGACATGGAAGTCAATTAGGAATTAGTAGCACATAAAATTGTATGAATATCAATATTTTTAATAAAAGATAGTTTAATTTTGTTTATTTATTCAGTACAGTTTCAACTATACGACTATTACAGGATACCTGCTTAAGAAATTTGGCCACAACAAGATGATGTCTCTAGTTCTCTTCGCTTTTGGGATCCGCCTGATACTCTACTCATATTTGACCAGCGCTTGGTGGATTCTTCCTATCGAGCTCTTCCAAGGACTGACCTCCGGCATGTTTTACCCGACAATGACTTCTTATGCTAACGTTGTGGCACCTCCCGGCACTGAAACAACTGTCCAAGTAAGTTAAGTTCAAGTGGTAATTGTTCAGAATTTTTTTTTAGATTCGTCCTTTTTAATTCGTACGTCTAAATGTACTAGTGGCATCACATTAAAGAATACAATTCAAAGTAGGAGCATGTTATTGCTCAAGGCACAAACCGGGATCAACCCTCACTCGAGAAAAATAATAAAAATAATTTCTTCACTCTGATAACGAGATAAAGCGCAGCGTTAAGTTTCGCCACTTAACACGCAATGCCTCCAGAATTCGGAATACAGTGTGAAACTGAATAAAAATGTTCTAATTATGTATTTTTCTTAGAATGTTATTTTTGTCATTAAATTTAAAATGTTTATCTAATTCCTCTATAAATAGTATTATTTAATTTTACTACTTTGTATAAATACTCAATGCGAATACAATTTATTTTATTCACTTTACACTTTAATAGGGTCTAGTAGGCGCTGTATTCGAAGGAGTTGGTACATCTTTGGGTAGTTTTATCGGCGGTCGTCTGTATGGAATTTACGGTGGATGGATTACTTTCCGTTGTTTCGGCTACGGTGCTCTCGTAGCTTGCGCCATTCACGCTATCGCCATGCTCATCTTCAAAAGTAAACCACATCTCGCTTTGGCACAAGGTAACAAAGCTTTAGATTACTAAATGAATGCAAATAATTGATGTTGAATATGTTTGGATATATCGATATTGTATGGACATTGCAACTATGTACGTATATTTAGATTTTTATTCATGTCCCTTACTATGTGTGTTGTCACAGATCTTTTTTTATTTTCTTTTCGGAAGTTGAATGTTTTCGATAATACATGTTGAATGTGTAATATATTATGTGTACGTATTTATAATGGATATCGATATTTATAATGTGTAATAATTACGTCCTTCAGTTATTTAGCAGGCAGTAAAAATATAGTTCTTGGGGCCATGTGTAAGCGATGGACAAATCTTAACTTATTACTTAAGTATATCTTACTGTTATTATTTATTTGTTTCATGATACAAACGTATCCAGATTTTTTTTTATTTACAAACATAATATTTATATACACTTTTATTATGTAACTAACTACACTCTTAATATTTTAATGTTGGACAAAAATTTTTTATTTAGCGTAAGTGATTTTTCAACAATTGACATCTTTTATTTTTACTGTTTTTAAAGTGTTATTCCACACTCAGGATAAAAAAATAAACATTAAAAAATGTACAAAAATTTGAACGAAGCAGGATTTACGTGTTTTTCGACGTAGCTTGGTGAGAACGAATGGCTTAGATGGTCAGAGCACTTGGGCGGTTTCCAAGAGGCGCGGTTCAAATTCTTTTTCGTTCAAATGTTTATACGTTTTTTATATTTAGTAATTGACATCCTGCCACGGACTATACTAAAAAAAATTACAAATGATTTCATATTCTCATTAAATTTTTTTATCGAATATCAAATTTAATAGACTCAAATGCATAATCCGAAATATATATCGGATTTTAAAACTCATAAAAATGGTTTTTTAAACGTTTGTTTCTTTTATGCGTTTGTCCATGCTGATCTTAGAAACGTCTTAATCAAATTGTGTTTTTGGAAATTCTCCTTAACATTTAGTATTTTAAAATATAAAACCGCCTTTAAACCGCTTTGTAAATTAAAAAAAGTACATCAATATTTCATTCGACAAAACTGCTACACAAGTGCTTGTGAGAATTCAAGTGGCGAAGCTGCAATCGAGATATTATAAATAAAATTACATTTATCTTTTGTATTGTAATTAATCCGTAACTTAAATGCAATATTACTTACTGCAAAATAACAAATTAATGTTATGTATACTTAAGGAATAGCTAATTCTTTACGGCCTACAGATTGGATACATCGAATTAGTTTCGTCATTATTATTAAAATCGTAAAAGTACATAAAGTTAATATTTCTTGTATTTAAACTTTAAATAATAATGCATAAACATTATATTAACACACACATGAATTTTAGTAAATTTTATCTATAATATCTTATTGTTAAGAGTGGATTTTTTAGTATTAATTGCAACAACAAGACCTCAAAGAGGGTCTAATTTTATACTATCATACAAGAGTGAATTTGTGATGTGGTGGTAACAGCGACCAAATATTAGATTAAATTAAATAGTTTGACTACTTATAATGTAAAGCTTATTCGTCTACCTAAGTATAAACTAATGTCGAAAAGAAATAATTCTTTTTTTTATATTTTTCTATGCGTATACTTATTAATTAAGTAGGTACTTACTTTATTTTAGTATAATTTGAATATATAAAAAAATATTGTTTGAATTTTACATATTTCATTTTAAATTAGAATGTACATAGACAAAATCTTTTTTGTTAACATTATTATTAAAAAAAAATAATGTAGTAATTTTCGAAATCAAAAACCATCACAGTTTCCATATTAAAAATAATTAATTGCTATTATTTTCTAAAGTAGGATTTTCAAAATCTCCGGCAAGGCTCTTTTATATTATGAATTTATTACACTTACAGTATCTATATTAATTTTAAACCGAGCAAAACAATTTTCTTGGAAAAAACGTATTTCATTAAAATTACAAACTATAATTAGCAACCCAACGTACTTTTACAAATGTCCACGACGCGACGTGTTACGCTAAATCTATGTGAAAAATGTATTTTCAGATTGTTAACATTTTCGGGAATTTTTAATTGCCTGATTTAGGTTAATCCGTACTCATTGGATGGATACCCATCGTAATCGGTTTACATTATTAGGGATTAAAAGATTGGAATTGTTATTTGTAAATAAATATTACTTTATAAGTATTTGATGAAATATTTTATAAATTTGCTTATGCTAGTAAGTCCTTATTTCGTTCTCAGTGAATTTATAAAACAAGTACACTTGAAACTGATTCTCTCAAGAAATTCTGATACTTAATACTGTTGGTTCTTCTAGAAAATATCGGTAATATTAAGAAAATCTTGTTTAAGTAGCTTACGAGATAAATAATTTTAAATAAATAATATTAAGGGAAAACCAGTTTTATGCTCGTATTAGAGTTTAAAATGTATTTAAGTAATTTACTTGTATTGCAATTACTTTTTTTTTGCAAAAATTATAGAATATTAAATAATAATTTAATTTCTTTGACTTTCAAAGAAGTTAATTATTTTTAGTTTGCCATTTTTTTATTGCTCTAATGTCTACCTACTCATTAGGTATAACATCCCCATTATAGAAAATTATTATTTTCTCTCAACTTTTTAAAACACGACATAGATTATTATATTATGTAACATGGATTATCGCTGTAATGATTGCTTCTTATTGTAATCTGTTAATAAAATACGTCAATAAATTTCGTTTAATGATGTGTAATAATGCGAATATCTATAATAAAAATATAAATACGCATTAGCGGAACAAAAGGAGACTGTCCAGATAAAATATTGCCTTGCCTTATTTGAATTCGACCTAAAACTACTACTACTATAGCAGGTTGAGTTTTTTTATCACATATGAAATTTAGAACATAGCAACGATGCTGCTCGGTTTCTGTGCATGGACGATCCTTTAAAAAAAACAACCAAATAAGAATGCAGTTTTCACTATAATATTTTTGAAACCTTCCCTCACAAGTTTGTGTTTTATTTCCAAAGCTTACTAAATAAATAAGTCGTCAATTCAAAGTATTTAATTCGAAAAATTGCTACAATTTTTTTATTTATTTAGCTGAAATGGCAGTCTTCATTGTGTGTAGATGTTGCCTTAAAAGTGATAATGTCACGTGAACAAAAAAGTAATTGTGATTAGCAAATAAAATAGGTAATTGAAACGGGCGTCGCTAGTTCTATATTCGAAAACTTTACCAAATTTTACCTATACCTAAATTCGGTTTAATATATTTTATACCACAATACGTACAAACATTAGGAATGTTTGTTTGTGATAACTTTTAATATCGGCTGTGCATCTATATTTATTTATTTTATAACGTAATACTACAATAAAAGTTGTGTACTTATCATACCTTAACGATAGATTTTACTTTCTTATCACAAGAATATATATTTTTATTGTCAATTTGGCATAAGATAGTACTAACTATCCCATTTTTGCTTTTTTTTTTTAATTAGAATTCATTTTTGAGTAACGATTAAAGGTGGTTCACTCTTAAGAATCCACCATTTTCAACTTTCATAGAAAAATAGTGATTTTGATTTCCGTCTGTAAGTGTAATATAATTAAGAATTATGTGTTATGCACTTGTATTTATTAAGATTCTGTATTGTACATTTATTGTATAAATAGTTTAACTTTAAGTTAACCTAATATATAGGTACTTAATATAATTGTAATAAATAAAATGTTACTTAATATGAAAATAAATGTGTCTACAATTAGACACAATCACCCTTAACTAACTTGGTACTTATATAAATATATTACTAACCTAAATTACGTCGAATATCAAACGTGTCAATGCATTAAATGTCTCAAACATGAAAAAAATAAAAAGGCATTAATGTATAGGAGTATAAAGCAAACAAGATTTGTTTCTGGATTTCATACATACTACGAGAAATAACCAGAAGAGTGAAATATATCTCTTGATCATAGTGTCTGCGTAGGTATACCAGCGCTTTACACAATGGGTTTTATTCGGTTAAAACGGAATCAAAATAACGTCCATTAAATATAATTATGCCACCAATGTCGCTTCAATTAATTTTGTCTATATTTTACACTAAAATGAAGCTAATTTTAACTTTAAGAGTAAGTCTTACAAAACTAATTTTACAAATAAATTTTGTATTGAATTTGTTTTTTTTTTATAATTCTTGTACAATTTTGTATGGTGAATTTCACAGACAGATAACCTATCAATTACCTACTCTTAATGGTAAGACTCTGTTTGAAATTAGAAATTTTATAATAATATTAGCTTCCATGTACATAATTTGCTTTAAAATCATTACGATAGCCTATAGTATAGGTATATATTGCAAAATTAGTATCTAATATATATCACCATAGCCAGACCACCGTAATACTTCATATATATTCAAATTGCCTTCATCGTGCCAGTTAAAGGCACACTTAGATAATATTGTTATACACAACAAACTGTTGAATATACGAAAAGGTAAAATATAGAATCGATTTATGATATTTAATTTTATTCGATTTTTTTTTTCGTTATATTTAGAGACATCGATTCTTCATTTTTCCTTTTGATTTGAACGTAATTTTTATAATATCTCTATAGAGCTTAGTTACTTTGATAAATGCATTAATTTAAGTTGGGTCGTAATTTATGTAGTAATTTGCATAATTTTATAAATGCATGATACATTTCAAATATTTGTATTCATGTAGCGAGCAAATTGTAGTTTGTTGTTATAATGAAGATAGCAATATATATTAATTCGCTTATATTAGGGATATGTCACAATTTTTTGTAAATAAAATCTAACTACATTATATATAAATTTCGAGTGATATTACAAAACTGTAACATATGCCTGCCTATCTTCATAATAACTGCGCTTGGTGTGAAAACTTTAGATATAGAAATTTTTAATCATGATGGCATTTTAATTGCATTCCAGTAGTTCTTATTGTGATTGGAAAATATAATAGTGAAATTAAAGTTAACCTCGTATTGTGATATTACTTTACGTAGGTTTTAATATAGATTTTAACCTTTACTTATACAATATGTAATGTAACGACGTACTTAAATATTACTGCCAAAAAATATTTGTTATTTGAATACTCATTTTTAGTATTCACACAAAAACTATTTTTAATTTTAAAATATTTCGTATGTTTCGTACGTTCTATGTATTGTTTTTTTTTTATATTTAACTGTTTAATATGCATGAAAGCTTTTCAACATCGAGTAGTCTTTGGTTAAAATTTTATTAATATAATACTTATAAGCTTAGAATACTGTGCATGAAAATATGTCTAAGATATTATAATATCGATTCATTCATTTTAATTATTTTTGCCTTTGATTTTTTTTATATATTTTAGTTAAGTAACTCATACTATTCTCATGTGGATTGAAAAAACATAAATAATTATTGTAATAGAAACTGACGAAATGTAGAGATAAAGAGTCCAAAGATCAATTGAAAAACGAATACGTTTATTTGACAGCTGTATAGTTCATTGGGTAATATCTTTTTAATATTAGTAGCACAGACGTCACGACATTTGATTCCGACTTGGCTTGGCTTGTTTGGTGGTCGATGATAAAGGAAACAACTAATTTTCGTAAATGACGTTAGGAAAATACGGACAAAACAATTTCATCGACTCTGTAATCAAAGCAACAGAAGCGAACTTACAACTTAATGAACTATTTCCTGTCACGATAAAGAAAATTATCTTGAACATGTAAAAGCCTAAACAAAAATGTTGCGCTTTCATGTATTTATTGTGCAACCTTATTTATCATCTTCAATTAACGCCTTGTCGCATGAATGTGGATTAAACTGTAATCTTTTTTAACATATCAGAAATCCACTCGGCATTAGGTACCCTAACATTACATGCGTAGCCTAAGGTTTTTCCTTTGTTGCTTTTTAAATTGTATTACAAGTTCCTTATGTTCAGTATTATGTAATTGTATATTTAGTTTAATTTTATTGTTTTGTATGGAAATATAATTTCTTGACTACAATTTTATTGTGTTTGATTTTTTTAGACACTTAAAAGTGTTTAGATTAAGCACGGCTCCTTTAAGTAAATATGTCATTATGAACTTATGCCAAAATTAATTTTGTAGCTAAATATTTTTTATAACAAAAAAAAATTAAAAATTTATATTGTTATTTTTCATTTAATTCTTTCATTTTATTAAAATATTTATTCACTCTTATATAATTGTTTTTGCTCCTCAACAAATTTAGTGTTTTTTTATAACATTATTACAGTAACAATATTTTTTTTATTTTTCGTTCAATTCCCTTTTAATTTTTGAAACTTATATTTGAAATAAAAGACTATATAATATAAAAAAAATGTTTATAATTTTTTTAGTGGACTTGATTCTGCAAAATAAAAGTATATTAACTTTTATTTATTTTTTTACCACATCTATCGTGTAAGTTTTGTTTTTTTTTATTTTCCCATTTAAATTGGTTTCATTGATTTATTACATCCATATTATTTTAACATCTAGTTGAAAAATAGAGTTTAGGTCAGCAAAGATGTAATCCTTTAACTAATAATCACTTATTTCTTAAATCATTTCAGAATTATCGACTGTGGTGCATTTCCGTCGCGAAACTGCCGATACTGCAGTTCATGTATTAGTCGATGAAATGGAAGGAACGAGCCAGAATTTGGAATAAATTAATGTTCACTGTGAACTCCCATCTACCAATGTTCAGACAACTTGAAATTAAAATAATTAGTCATCTAATATTTTAGGCGGGACTCGAACTGTCGGTGCTTGAAGATTAAAGTCTGAATGTAACAATTTAAGGAATTTTAGGGATAGTCATGGATAAGTTGGTTCGAGAGCCTGTCGTATTTTAATCTGCTTGTAGGATTTGATAGCCGACAGTTATTACGGCTAAGTAGTGCAATAGTTGTTGATCACACTATATACATGTTATACTTATATAAACTCTGTAGAAGAAAAGTTTAGTACTTAGGACATATATCTTAATATAAAGTAGCTACTCTCATTCTTCGAGTCTTGAAGTATGTTTGTTTCTATTTTATTATAATTTTGATTATCTGAATAATGTGATTTATAACAATTATATTTTCAGTTATTTTTTTTATTTTTTAAATATCTTTTATGCTGTCCTTTCTTAAAAACAATCTAATATTTAACCGCTAATAAAGAATAGTTTAGTAATAGGTGACGAAATGTTACCCTCGTAATGTACCCTCATATAATATTCAAATAAACCATGTAGGTGAAATGGTTCTTAGCATGTAACAATACAATTATAGTAGAATTAAAATCGAAAATTCACGCTTATTAAAAAATAAAGGGATTACTATCAGTCATCCAATTCCTTATTCTATTAATTCATTAAGGTTAGAGTAAGTACTGTTAATTAAACATTTAAGACAATATTAACGCTTTGGTGACTTAAGTCGGTTTCGGTTTAAAGCACACATCATTTTTGTACGTTTTGTTTATTAATTTAGGAAATAATTATTTAGATTTTTGTATAGGTAGGTATGTAAATTTTCCTTTCATAGATATAGCAAATTATGTCAAATCTTCCCAATCTTTAAATCTCGCGTCAACGTTTATTGTTACCTAATTATACTATTTAATTTTTTTTTTTAAATAATAAGTGAAACTGTGATATGCATTGTAAATGCAGAATATACGTTGACAATGTTCGGGGCTTTAAAATAAATTTTTAAATATTGAACATAATATTTAAAAATGTCATCTAAAATGTTGCTATTACTATTGACAGCATTAATAACTAGTAGCACTTATAACAAAAAGTTTTTACAAAATCCTGCCAAGGAAAAAATTATTTGTCCAAACAAAATTATCAGGTCCAACTAAGATATCTATATTATACTATTATTTATAATTATATTTAAAGCATAATAAAAAAATATTTCTTATTTAAAAAAAATCATTGGTACTAGTTTTTATGGATGTTTAAACATAGATATCGTAATTTTCATTTTCTATGGGTACAATCTATAACCATCGTGGCGTAGTGGCGTAATGTGACTACGCGCGACGGTTGAAGGTTTAATTTCAACTCGTGAAATGAAATATTATAGATTTTAATTTTTTTACTCTGGTAACAAGGCAAAGCCAACTCTACGCGCAATGCGGTAAAATGTGGGACTATACCCCTAGTTTCACGCTGGCGTGCTGTATGAGGCGTACCTACATAAAAAAAACATGAACGTTATGAACGGTTTCTCAGTCATAGTATTTTTTTGTTTTTTTTTTATTAAAAAAAATCACCAAAAAACTACTAACTTACATAATTATACTATAGCCGTAGTTATTTGATAAGTGAATGTATAAGTGTCTATTTACAGGATCTTATATCTTATTTACAAATTTGGTTTTAAGAAAAAGATATTTAAATTAAAAGAAACAATTTTTTTAGCTACTTGTGATATTTTTATGTTGAAATAGATGCTTCTAACTTTAATAATTTGTTTGTATTAAAAAAAACAAGCAAACCATGCTCGTAATTTTTGATGTATAAATAAATAAATGTATTAGTGTCTATTTACAGGATCTTAAGACTTATATAAAATTTTAAAATTAAAAAAATAAAAATTGTTTAGCATTTAAAGCATTATACTTTATATTTTTTTATATTTTATATTTTTTTATATTTTATATTTTTTTATATTTTATAAGTTAAGGATATTTTATTAATATCTACTTGATATTGTTAATTTCATTTAAAAAATAATTTTTAAATCAATATAGTTTTGAATTTGGAATAGTTATACTATATACACAATATATATACATAATATATGCTTTGGATGAAGCTTTATATAGTTAGAAGGGTTATTGGTAAATGAGGGTACCCAAAATTAGAAATAAAAATTCTACATGTATCTTCTCTCTGTGTAACATTCTATTTGAGGTATTAATAAATATTTTACATGTATCTTCTCTCAGTGTAACATTCTATTTGACGTATTAACCTTTATGTGTACACAAATAAAAAAAACATTCAATTGTCTTGTTTTCTTTCACATTATTAATATTACTAAGTTGATATTACATAATTACTCATTAATTATTAATATTTCAAAAAAGTACAAAATAGTACAAGAAAGTTAAAAAAAAATTAAACTAAGTTTAAATTGTATCATTTTTCAATTGCATTATTATGTAATTAAAATCACAGAAGATCTTTTTTTAAAGAAAAGAACTGGAAGCAGTACAATCCTATTTAAAATTTTAATTCCTGATAATAATCCAACATCAACTAATTTATGGTACTGTGCTTTATTTATAGTCTGTGGTATTTTATTATAGTCTGTGAATATTGAGATTAAAATATTTTTTAGTCTGTGAAATGTCGATCTGCATGAAATGAAGTACTGTGAAGTGAAATAAAAGCAAGTAAAAAACGACTGACTCAATAACACCTTTCATAATACTTTGGAATGAATTGAAAGTAAAATCTATAAGAAAATGTTCGTCATGAAACAACAGTAAAATCTATGGCTTGTGATATATCATAATATAAATATTTTACCAATATTCACCAAAAAATAGATAAACTAAGATGTAATCAAAATTTTAAGAATCTCCACGTACAGACATGGGTTCCAGAATACGGTAATTATTACACTATTTGAGGTGTAGGTAATATACAATACAAAGCAAAACTTATTTTTATTTTATTTTAATATCATGTAATCATAAATAGGAGACTAAGTTTCTTTAAAATTTGATTTTATGCTCTTTTCGTTATTATCGTCTGTTATCGTTATTATATTTTGTTCTGCTGTCATTTCCTGTGTAATCATCGATATCCAAGTGGTTTCTACTGATAATTTACACATTTATGTTTTGATTTCTAATAATCAACAGTAAAAATATATTAAATTACTAATTTACGAAACTTTACTGGAAACTACAATATATATGTACTTGTAACTTTTTAATTTTTTTAGTTATTTAGATGTTATGTTAATTCTTTAGATTATTTATTTTTCAGTTTCTGATATAGCAATAAACATTTTAAAATTATTTGTAAGATACATTTATATATTAGTCTGAATATAAAAAGTCCTATTTTTTGTGCTACAAGCTTGATCTGGTACAGATTTGTAATATAATTCTGTAAAATTTCAGTGATACTGTTCGCTTTTTATTTGAATTATTCTGTGAAGTATCTCCTGGTGACCATGTCAGAGATCCATACATTATAAGAAAATATCCTGAACCATATAAAAATGAAGAAGAGTTAAAAAATGTGCCCAAGTTCACATTCCCATGTCAGTTAGAAAAGTAAGTACTTAATGCAGTTTTTAGTATGTTTTTCTTATATATTATATTACAATTTTACAATAAGATATTGTATGAAATGAAAATAATGAGCTTACTATATATCTTTATATATCTTTAGTAAATTAGATGGTGGTATAACAAATACAAATTATTTTAAAATGTAGCTTGAGAAAGAATGGACAACATGCAACTTAATACATTGCGATTATAATAAAACAATGTACTGCCCCAAGACAACCTCAAATTTTAATTACTGTCAAAATAAATATATTTTCTAATAAGAAAAACAAATTTTCAGCACATTTGTTCAGCATTACTCATTTGTAATGACATCTGTAGACTCCAAGTACACATTTTGCTTCTGTCGGTATGATCCCAAAGCAAATACAGCACTTGTTCTGCTTTCACATTTACCCTGGCATGATATATTTTACAAGTAAGTTTTTTATAGTAAACTTTAAAAATATTTTTTGTTTCACAATCAACCCCATAATAGTGTTCATTGAAAT
>JAXGGP010000028.1:8209537-8221280 GCA_035584415.1 Eueides aliphera
ATTTTAAAAGTATTCATTCATTAGTAGACTTTCAAACCCATTCTTATATCGCCTAAATGGTGAAGTTGTAACTTTGGCCGGATTTACATCCAGTACTGAAAAAATAAACAATCTTTCTTAATAATAGCTATTAAGAAAAACTATTTTATTATTTGTCAGTACTTGATGTGAATTCGCCCTATAAAGTAGTCACAAAGAAACAGTCTAGTTTTATAATATATATATACATAATATTTATATATATATTTTTATTGTTTTTTATTGTTTATAATATTTATATATTTTTATTGTTTGTAAATTTTTAACTTAGCTTTTTTTTTTAGTTTGATTGTTACATATTTTTTTTAATTTGATGAACTGTAGATGTAGCATTTAGCAACTTATATTCCACGAAGTGGTGAATATTTTCGGAGTTACATATATATTAAAACTTTCTCTGCACAGGGTTTTTAATCATCTTATGTTATTGCATGATGTTTCTGACTTTCTTAAAATATGTTTATTTGTTTGTACCTAATTACTTTTAAAAACAAATTCTTTCCTACAAAATAGAGTACATTCTTTAATTTGGAACGAAGAATTTGTTTTTAATTTTCTTTTTTCATATGAATTTTAAATTGCTTTTTTCATTTGTGATTAATACATAAAAAACTGTTAAATCCATAGTAATAAAATTAGGTTCTTGTATTTTTTGGTAACTTTTGATAAATATTCTTAGCCAGGATATAATCTAATTAAAATTCTTTTTTTAAGTATGTGTGCACATGTCGGTGTTGGTCTCTGATTATCGGCAAAAATAAAAACTTTGAACTACTTCTTAGGTTTTGCATATTAGTACATATATACATATATTTTAGAATTTTTCTATTGTACTTTTGTTCACGACCACATAAATTATACTTACTTATCAATGAAGGAGTTTTTGTTAACACTTTTATACTTTATCTACAAAAATATTTCAAAATTTACATCAATACTAACTACTATACAATACAATACAATATTTTAGCTTATTGGTAAAATAGTAGAGAATATAATTCTATCTTTCCATACAGATAAAATTAAGACGTTATTTTTTTTCTATAGTTCTAGGACTAGCCATTTAATTCTTTTGAATATTTTATAATAATTAATATTAATTTTCGTAGGTCCGGCAGGGAGGAAAAAATATGAAATCAGCTGTAAAGGGATTAAAGAATAAAATGCCTAAAACTGGGTCCAGACCATCATCAATTAATACTACGGATGATAGCAGGTACGAAGATACTTTGTTAAATACCAAACGAAACTATAAATAAAAAATGCAATACTTAGATACAAATTTAAATATTTCTATGCTTTTAAAAATATATGTTTTAGTTTTTCATATAATAATTATTCTTAAAAATTTAATAGTGATATTATAGTTAGGAAACAAATAGAATCAGAAAAATGTTTTATCCAGCAAAATTGATATAATCTGGGTGTACCTACGATATCAATAGTTAGGTTTATTTTGTTTATTCGATAAATATTAATAACATTAAATAAGACAACATTTTATAAAAATATATATTTTATATTTTTTTTTATTTGCTAAGACTAACTGAGATTTAAAACATTATATGAATATCAATCTATCAGACATAGTTTGATATACGAATAGATTAATATAGAAATATTCTAATAAAATTATAAAAATAGCAACTTGAAATAGAGATCAAGTGAGAAAAGTAAGTCCTTGGGTCTATTTTTTATATTGTATTAGCCTTTAATTCATAAGCATTAACCTCTAATAAACTTAACATTGATATACTATCATGCACTCAGATACTTATTCTTATCACACTCAGATACTTATTCTTATCAGTTTTACTCTGTATCTTGCACATGGCAGAGGAAATTTAGGATCTTAATGTTGTGACACTTCATTCCACTCTCCACTTTCCGCCAAATTTGAGACATTGCTTGTTAAGTTGCGGAGCTCAACGCCGCGCTTTGCTTTGTATAAAGTTGAAAATGTTAAATATTGCGTTTCCTCGAGTGGGAATCGAAACCACAATTTGTCCCTGCGCGACGACAGGCCTCAGACAATCAACTATGCTAATATAGACTTTTTTTATAGCTTTACACTGTATCTCGCACAAGGCAGGGTGGGCAGAGGTAACCCGGGAACCTAGTATGCAGACACTCCGTTCCACTTCCGTTCCCCACTTTCCGCCGAATTTGAAGCTTTGAGTGTTGAGTGGCGGAACTTGAGCTAATACAGTAATAACCTAATACTGTTGTTATTAAAGTGTATGAAGGGATTTAATATTCATAAACATATTACGTTTACAATGTGTATTGTAGACATATGTATTTTAACCCCCGTATGATACTTGTCAAATAGAAATCTCCAAATCATTTATTTTAAATTTAAAGCTTTTTCGATATCTTAATAAACTTTTTAAATCTTTTCTTAAAGAAATTTGAATTATAAATAAAAAGTTATACATCACGGACAATACTTTCAATATTTATTTCCATTAGATATTTTGCTTTTTTGTGGTTAAGTTGTTAAAATATTAATAAAATAGTGTATTTTTTAAATTTTATACTTTGAATATATCATAAGTTTTAATAGCAGCCTGACACTGTAAGTAATGAACGGTCACTAGCAACTGAAATTTATTTCTAGTATTGCTAAAATTGTAACGCGTTCATTAAATATAAATAACATATTAATCTTCAGTAGAGAAATTGCTCTTTCATTGTTTATTTCGTTTATCACGAATGCCAAAAACTGTAACTGCTATATTCAAGTTGCGAATTTAGCCTTTAATAGCTGATTGAGTATTGCATTAGCATAGTAACTATACCGTCACATTCATTTCACATGTACAATTATTTGCTAGTATCTGAAAGTGTAATGGCAAAAACAGATAATATATACACAAATATATACTTTTCTAAATATATAAGAAGTAAATCTTCACCAATGTATCATAAATGCCATAGACTGTTTTTGTTTTAGCACTTTAGAACCACAATTTTAAAATCACGATAATAATTACTCGTATATAGCTATTTACACTTTAATACACGTAGCTGTCTAGGTACTAGTAACAATACAATTTCGACAGGTTCTCATGTGGGTCAGCCACCCCGGTCTCCTCCGATTCGTCGGACTCCCGCGATCCCCCCCGCGAGCCCCCCGCACTCCCCCTAGACCTCCTCACTGAGATGGAGTTCCTATTCAACAAACGGGACAGCCTCCCCAGCACGCACACCTCGATAAGTCTGCCAGATAAAGCTGTGAGTATATAGATTGTTTATACGATTGAAGAAGCGGAGTCTTCAAATGCTTTTTTAACTTGACGACTTTTAATATTGTAGATGCTATAAATAATTTGTTGATTATTAAAAAAGGTAAAATATAATAAAATAAACCTTATCGCTAATTATTTTCATCCCGAATAAAATTATACTTAAAAAATTAAATTTACATAATTGTATTTATGGTCGTTATAATTTGATTATGTGCTGCAATGGTATAATTGCTATAAAACAACTAGTGTTACAACATACCATATTAATATTTAAGGAAATATTGATAAAAAAGCCGTTGAACACTCTGTTTCTTCAATGCTACAATACATTTTACGCTGAATGCCCGTCCCGTACGCGCTTGTTAGAATACATAGTTTAGTATGGGCGAGTTCTGTATTCATAAATGTTGTTTAATTAGCCTTTTTTACTATAAAAACTAATATTTTTTATGAAATCTTTAAATATATAATAATCAAACATTTGTAAATACAGAATTGTTTTTTTGTAAATACCACGTAGTGTAGCGTCAAGTTCATGTCATTGTGTTGATCGATTAATATATTATGTTTACACATGAAATGTCTTTCACAAAAAGGCATCTCATGTATCATTTGCATCGCTTTCCGTTACGCTTATCATATATTTAGGTGCACCGTGGCACATTATACGATTTTATTTTACAGAAAACACTGTCACCATGTCCCCCACCCAAATTACCCGAACGTCCTCTTCGATACCCAATAGTATGTACGAGGAAACTAATCGACCTATCCGACGCTCCCCTACCTCCCCCAAGAACAATACAACCGCCAACTACGAACTTTATAAGTAACATCACCAAGGACGCCGACGTACCGACCGACTTCCACACAAGCGCAATACAATTCGCTGATAACGATAAGGCGAAACTAAAACTAACTTTGTCGTCGAACCAACGGAAATATAACCAAAATGAATCCTGTAACGGATCTACGCCAAGACCAACGGTGCCGGAACGACCTAGACCCGCCTACAAAAAGAGACAAGAGGTAATTCTCATATGCGTTACTATAGTCTTTGCAATGTTATATATATACATCAGAGATATATTTATTCATTGGAACTAACTTAATGTTATTATATTAATTTTTAATCATAATTATTATTTATCTAATTAACATTCACGGCCGTTACATTTTGGTATAACGTCCCCTTTAAATAGGTTATAAAGGAGTATTGAAAATATATATATAAAAATGGAAACCTGTGAATTTTATTCAAAAAAAGGTAATTTATGTAATTTAGATATTTTCCAAGTGAATGCCTTCTACCATTACATTATAGCTCCTATAAAAATACCTCGCTTTTATTTATTGGAATGTATGAAATGATCTATCATAATATGTTATTGTATTGTTTCGATATTCTCACTTACTGTATAGATTTTTGATATAAATCGTACTGCATTTTAAATTAAAATATAGTAGATATATAAATTATTGATAATAATTGAATTATTACGCTTATACATAATATTGAGAATTGTTTACTTCATGGAAAGCGTTAAAATTAAAGCTACATTAAAGCTTTTACTAGTCGTTTAAAAAGCTTAGCATGTACATTGTTTGGGATTTTTTTTGTAATTGAAAAGTTATTTACACAGTAATTTATTCATATATAATATGTGATACCTACATAGATTTGTTATTTTTATGAAAGTAGAAAAATAATATAAAGTAGAAGTAAAAGTCTGATGTAGGCAGTACCGTGCGTGTTTAGGTATAATATAGAGAGATAATACATTCATAGTTAATCGTTTTTTTAATTAATCAAAACATCGCTCAAATTTCTTTATTAATTTACTTGCATATTAACTTATGAGTATAATCGTTCATTTGTTAATTCTTAGTAAAATTAAATTGTCGTGATATTAAATTAAGATACAGACCGCGAAGTCTAAGTTGTACTTTGCCTTTATGTGTGTGTTCGTATGTATAAGATATACATGTATAAGACATACTTGGTATATATCGGTTTATAGGCTTGACAATTTACTGACAACGTTTAATTCTTCTTAATATTTTATTTTTGTGTTCGACTAATTTAAGATATAGTTGCCACTTTCGTTGTACAAGATTGGAAAAATATATTTTTCCAAGCTGTAAATAAAGACAACAAAGTATTGAAGCTATCATTAATGATACAACGAAGAGATTCATTATTTTTTTATTAACAAACGATACGTCAGACGAGAGAAAAATTATGAGGATGTTATTATGAGAATTAATATAATTTTTCGTGTCTAAGTCCACTTCTATAAACACTCACACGAAGGTAAAACGCTGAGCTTAAGCTTCACGAACTGTATATTCTACTACTATCGGGCTATTATACATATTTTGACGGCAACTTATAAACAAAAATGTTTTTATGCTATGACGTTTGATATCATATATTAATTAAAAAAATTTAACGTATTTTTCCGTTTTACATTTGGCTTGCTTGCTTGAAGAATTAAATATATGAGTAGAATATGCGTTTTTTTAGTATAATATGTCGATTCTATGTTAAACATACTGACATTAATTTCCTTAATAAATAATTTATATAAGAGATTAATTGTATTAGTCTATCAATATAAATATGAATATTCGAGAACATAAAACAATGTTTCCATGAAAGTACAGAAGGAAATTGATTAATTCTAACTTTATATAGAAGTTTATAACGCTGTAACGACAAGCACTAGTTTAATTCAACGTATATGCACATTGAATATTCAATAAACGGAATTTGAATGACAACTCATCTATACGATCTTGCTTAGAAAATTACACTTAGCGTCGTGGCCTCGAAAATCCTTATGTATGTCTCTAAATAATGCCTTATGCATGTATATGCGACTGCCTCCGATAATCTATAATGCTCTTGTCTGGTGGTTTATAATTCGCTCTCATTCTAGTAAGACATATCGCTGAATTAATTTCCTTTATTTATCACGCAGTGACTCTGAAATTAACAGAAATTATATTACATAATAATTATTTATTATTTAATTATTCATTAATTCTCTCTGCCTACTTCTCATAACGTGTAATTTTAAAATAATCTTAGTCATTTTTGCCGTAATGAATTACCAGAATTGCGTCGAAATAACAAAAGCTCAAAGAAAAGCGTTAGTTCAATATATCTTTCAGATCCACTGATAATCATCACATGTATACGGACTTATTAATGCTAATATATATATATACCTACTTAAATATATGTATATATAAGAGATGAAAGTAACTGTAAGCATCTCACCATATGAAATGAGACATTTATCTTGAAATTTTAAGTTAGCGTATTTATTATTTATGTGAAATACTCAGCGTAAATATTATACATATTTAAACTATAATGTTTAAGCATATTCGCGGTTATTATATTAAATTCTCTAGAAAATTATACGGCAAAGACGTGACTAAAATTGTGAAAGCATACTAGCAGGTGTTTGAAATTATTTATAAAGGTTTAAAAGATAGATACCGTAGGACTAGATAACGTGAAATTAAGTCTATTATTTTAATTGACATGTCACAGACCTTACATAAAAATAAATGTCAAAATATGCTTATAAAAAATTTTAAAAATTCTAACAAGTTATATTGTGTTTTCTGTAGCTGAATAAAAAAAAGCAAAACATTTTTTTATTAAAATCTTACATTACGCCTATAACAAATATGTATAATTCTCAACAGATTACCTAAAAAATATAAGCTTCCTATTTTTCCTGTATCAGAAACAAAAACAATACAATCAATACTGTAAATAAACGTGTATTTTATGGGACTTATTTCGTTGACGATTTTATGCTCTAATAAAATATATATAAAACAATCACATACCTACACGTTTAAATATGATTTATGTATTTAATCAATGTTACATTATATAAATGAATATAATATATGATATTTTTTACCAAAACGGTTATCTGTTTTGGAGTTTAGTCAAGTTTAAAAATTAAATTATTAGAGATACAAATATATTTTATAACGAAATTATTTATAATTATCTAAAACTCTTGACATCTGTGATAAATTTGAAGCTTGCTAAGTTATTAAATATTCTTGCAGTACGATTAAATTTTACATTGTTTTAAAGTTGTTGCAAACAAAGCTAGTGAGAATATCTTTAAAATCATTGTGAATGTGGTGTTTGTACATATTCGTATACTTTTTGCACATTTTTTCTTGTTTCTTAATGCATGTACGCACTTAGTGTAATAGTTTATGTTAGACATGTCGTCCACAGGGAGCCTATTGCTGCTTTCAGCTTGGTTATGATAGCTGATATGTAAACAATTAATGAAAAGTTTTAAATATAATTAGATTATTTTAGATTTTTTAATTTCAATGCATGACATTAAATTGCATTAAGTAAATTTGTATTCCATTTCTTTAATAGATATATATTTATACTTTACTACAAATACATACAATAATAAAAATTGACGGCAAGTGTATTTGAAAGTACACAAAGAAAAAAGATTGTGAAAAAGTAATTATGGTAAAAGTACAGCTTGACTTTTTACGGTCTGGTGCTATATCCTGTGGACGGCCAGTCTAAAAGTCGAGTTCAAATGTCGAATAGGACAAAGGTAAAGGTTATAAACGAACGAATTTTGACATTAACCGCCCTCCAATATTAATCTTAGTATTTACATATAATTATTACTGGCCACGAAGCTAAGCTCGCATTGGTCATAAAGCCTGTTATTTTATCGCATAATATACGCATACTAATAGACTTTGAGTCAAATATTACTTTTGCTTCAATATATTATTTATAGTTTAATTATTGATTAATAATGTTAAATTTTTTGTATTTAATTTATATTTCAATAAAAAAATAGTATGAAAATAATATTTCAATCTTTTTCTTTCTTTTATCCACAAATTGAAACAAATTTCCTGATTTTGCAACTTTTCTCAACAAGTACCGTCGGTTTCATCATTCAAAATCATAAAAGTTCGTAAATATGACAGAACAAAATAACTTTTATTTTATACTCGCAAAGTAATTATTCGAGCTTGTATCACATTGTTATAATTCATGACATTGATCAAGGATAGAGATAATTAACGAGAGTATCTTCCAATTTGTTCTTGGTTTTGTGATTTTCTTTTTGTCCATGTGTGAATTCATTAAATTCATCTCTATTTACAACATTGTGATAGTTTGTGAATCTCTCGTGTTTTTAATGTTTTTTGTTTTTTTTTCTAATGTCCTATTAATTTTAAAAACTACAAGAAATATTTATGTTTTAATTTTGTTTCTTGTCTACAATGTTTTAAATGTTATTTGGAAGCAGAAAAACGTTAAAAAATACATTTCAATATTACTAAAAGCTTTCACAATTATTAAATATATAGGTCAAGATAAGAATGTGCTTTCTGATATTTCCTAACAGAGGCCTAACTGCTTCATTAAAAACGAGCTTAATTAGGTACAAATGGCGCTAAAAAATAAAAATAACGTATTATTTAAATAAGGTGTAGTAAAAAAATCATTATCAATTATATTAAAATACCTATTTAGAATAGGACACATCAGGTCTATACGGAACACTAACAGTGCGAAAAATCTTCGCACTTAACCGTTTTTTTTCAGACACTGTTGCCATATTTTACACGAGAAATAAGAAATGGAGAGAGTCTTTACTTTTGAGATTATCTTTTTTTCCTTAAACGCCTTCTGCTGTTTTATAAGTTGTGGTAAGTTTTAAATCATTTATAGCTTCAACGTTTGTTCTTCTATGACTATAGTACAATAATAATATGGTTTTATACAATTTGTTGCAATATGTATAAAATCGTTGTCTTTAATTTAAATAAACGGCGCGGAGAAACGGATACTATGAGAAAGTTGCATTATTAGGAAGAAGAAAATAATTAAGATATTAAAATGAATATCCTTTTTTCCAGTCTTCCGAGTCTGATCTCATTCAACTGGACGACTCACCGACCGACCTCGAAGTTTTCGATCCGTTGAAATGTCGCGATAAGAAAGAGAAGGAGCAGATTAAAACGTCCACGGACAGTGCTTTGTTACACGAGTACGGCCTAGATTTTAGCCAATTTGGTCTCTCTGATTTCACAGCTAGCTCTAGCGCTCCGGAAACCTCCAATGTTCCTAAGGGATGGACCACGTTCAATTGAAACAATTCTTGGGTAAACACCCTCTGTACTATGTTCAAGGCAGATTCGTTACAATTTGTGAAAATACATTCGTTGTCTATAGTGTTTTGGCGTGTTCGTACGTGTTTCAATCCTTATCTCATAAAAAATATTGTCTTCATTATACTTTTAAAAGTATCTATGACGCAATTGTGCGTTTTTACGTGGCTACCATTATGAACTTCAACATTGTATTATATAATTTCGTACAAAATATACAATTCCATATTTTTTTTATTGTATCACACAAAATGCTTAAACTTTCTGAAAAAAATATACATTTTAAATTAGGTCGGTAGTCCCTACTAAGTGCTGTGAAATGTAAATGTTTAACGTAACACGCTTAATTGTATGAGCTTTCAGAAAGTATTAACGAACAAAAAAGAAATGCGAACCCGTGTGGAGGAAATAGAAAACTGGAATGTGTTACTTTCCATGTGGCGTTTTATGTTTCAAAAATGTTCAGTACATGTGTTGTGGTTTTATTTTTGTCGCCAAATGGCCTATATAGAATCATCGCCAATACTCTGAATAAAATCATCCAAATAAGACTTTATTACTTTTCGTAATATTCTGTACAGTTTTCTTAACTTTAAACGCAAAAACGCACAATTGTGTAAACAAGCCTTTTTCACCGGCTATACAATTGTTTATCGAGGTGTTCGTTAGTGGGCTGTGAATGTCGATACTTTAGAATGTATGTATATTATTTCAATTTGTGATTGGTTGGATGATTACGCTATGGAATTCAATTTTATGTTTATATTTTTAAATATGAATGTAAAGTGTAATATATCTATTGCGTTTTATATTTGTAGTATGCTTGTCCAGAACTAAAATATTATTTATTTGCGATTTTTTATGGTATTGTAAATAATGTTACATATCAATGATTTGTATATTACGTCATATTTTAAGTAAATTATGTACATGTGTATATTGGTGAAATTGTTCATATTAAGGTAGTTTATAATGTGACATTATAAAGAATTATATCAACCTCTACCCGGTACCTGCCAGTAATACCTATGTAATACAAAAGCACGTTATTTGGAATTGATTTCTTTTTTTTCTCTGTAAAAAATATTGAAAACCCAGCTATTTTTATTTTTAATATAATCTTTTAAGTTTTGGAGTATCGATTGTATTTTTCACTTCACTAATATGCAAGTTACATAAGTTTTGTTATATTCCTATTCGGTTGCCATTAAACTGTTCACCGTGTGGCTATATTTATACTTTGATTATTTCTTGGTATTTTTTATTCTTTCTAAATTATATTATGATTTACCTTATTAGACCTGAAATTATTTATATTTTTTTTCTTAATGCTTTGAGTTTAGATCACTTTATAATATTCCCTTTGAATTTGTTTGTGAATTATGTCACATAACATAGATGATTTATCTTATATATAAAAGAATAAGTTTTAAACTTATAATTTATTAATGCACACATTCAATTACTCCTTGTACGTGTCGTTCTAAACTAAAGTTCATATTTTTTATTTCCAATTGATATTTTTACACTATAACTTATTTAAAAAAGTGAAACAATCTTAAATTTTATTCAAAGAGTACTTGAAAAAAGATTCTACAAAAAAATAGATTTAGTTATGTTGGATATCATTAGGATTTTTTTAAGTTTTAAGTGTTTAGTCTTGATAGACTTAAATCCAATAGTAATGTTACACAACATAAATTTTAAAGATTGAACTTACACACAAACTTTTCTCAAGCTCATGTTCTTTTATGGGCTTATAAGTGTTTTCGAAAAAGCTATACTTATTCTTGCCATAAATGTTGTCACAAAGATTTTATTTGTTACGTACAAATAAAATCATCAACATCTATTAAAATATGTAAAGCTTATTTGAAATGATTTCCCTTCACTGCAATCAGTACTTTAAACATTGAGGACAGTTATCAATAGCACGCACTTTTTCTATATGAAAATTCTTCACCCCCTCAATCGTGTGCATTGTTTAAGTAACAAGCGGGAGAAGCGTTTTAAAAATTCTATCTGGCTTCTCAGCTAATCTAATGTAATAACAGCTATTTGTTTCTATTTAATTTCCCACTTCAATTTTATGTTCATCTTGGCGCAGGGGTACAAGCATGTGACTTATTATTATATAAAGGCGTTAGGTTGCAGGTTCGATTTTCACTACCCCACTTAACACTACTTTGCAGGTTCCCAAGTTACCTCCGCCTGCTATGTGCAGGGTACAATAACTTACATATTTAATT
>JAXGGP010000028.1:8241258-8261279 GCA_035584415.1 Eueides aliphera
CATTTCCTCGACTGGGGATCGAACCCAGAACCTGTCAGTTACAGGCAGCGCTTGCACCGCTGCGCCACGACAGGCCTCTCAAATAATCTTAATATTTCATAATCTAATAAAACTTTGTATCATGACACTTTGTTCCCCAATTTCAGCCCTGTTTTCCAGACATAACATATAAAATGGCAGTACTTATCTCCGTGATTTATTTCGTAGACCGAGAAATTTTAAATATTTTTTTAATAATTGTCCTAAAAGTACCACTTTGTTTGTCCCATGGCACCTTTTTTCTTTAGACAACTTAGCACTAGCGACCCGCCCCGGCTGCACACGGCAAAACCAATGCTGATACAAATTATACCACAAAATGTATATACATATAAAGTTCACAGTTTTCTTGTAGTTAGACAATACAAAGATTTTTTTGTAGAGTTAACTCTTGGTATAACATAATTGATATAATTAAAGGTTACATTTGATGAAATGTAACGTTAAAAATACTCAACGCTCAAGTCTGAGGCAGTAACAATATAAGTTTGGCCCTGCGACTTATTGGTCATTGGATCGGTAAATCCGGATGGTATTAGAGGAATTCATGGATTAATACATCTTCTCTTGATATATTGATTTATATTACATGCATAACGTGTAAAGTTTAAAATCACTTTGTAAATAATCTATTATTTTTCGTAAACAGTAAAAAATATAAGAATGGTTATTGTGTGTTATTCCAAAGAGATAGACACATGCTATCTATTGTGGACTTTATTAAGGTGCACAACAGTACATTAATTTGATCTATCTCGTAAGGTTTTACCAAAGTTTGCAATGCAGGAAAAATGCATGAAAGGAAAAATGTGTTAATTTACGACATAATATAAAAACCTCTCAAATTTGAGGGATTGTTTATGTGGCGGCACAAACGCCGCGCTTTGCCTTGTTACCAGAGCAAAGATATAAAAACATTAAATATTTAATTTGAAAATATTAAATATTTAATTTCTTCGAATGGGGATTGATTCCAGTCACACAAAAACGCCTTAAATTCGACGGAAAGTAGCGAAAGTAACGGAGTATGTTAACACTAGGCTCCTAAGTTTCCTCTGCCTAACCTGCCATGTACGTGACAAGGCTGCGCGTAAGCTACAATAAAAACTACACATAAAAACTTTTTTCTTGTATCACTCCATCTATCGAAAAAACCACATCAATATTTAAGTCACTTTTCTTGACTTTGATTATATTATATAGTAATAACTTAAAGTAATATAGTTAATAGTATCTTTGATTACTAGTTAGTTAGTACACACTCGCGATTGTGGTAAGTAAGCTAGCAGTAGAATATTATGAGTACTAACAAACTTTGTAGTATTTCCTATTCACAATTCCGTCCTTTTGATGCGACAAAGCTGTCGCCATAAAAGGAAGCTTAGGGCCCCGAGCTTTATTTGTTTTTATTCTTGATAATTTTATGTATCATATATTTGTCATTTGAGTAATTGTATTAGTAGTCCACCCGTGCCATTACTGTTCATACCACACGACTTTAGATTTTATACATAGAATTACATTCGTGTTCTATTACATGCTTGCATCGCTCTTATAATTGTTTCTAATGTGTTTTTTATGCTCTACGTTTGTATATATATTTCCAAATTCTTCTGAAATAAATTATAGCCTGTATTGATATATAATTGCGTTGATAAGGATTCATTTATATCCTTACATGGATATCATATCATCTTTGACCTAATTAAATAATTTAGGCAAAATGCAATTATTTAAATATGAGTATGAAAAATAATAAATATAAAATTAATTTACGAAAAATAAAAAAAATATTTTATGAAAATGCATTTATTCCACCTATTAAATTATAATTTTACTTATTAATTTCAGCAAGAGTACTTAATATAAATTTTATACTTTTTGAATATCATTAGTTACTAAAGCTAATAGTTATTGCGGAGTATGCGTCAAAACATCATAATAGTAAACCTATCTATGAGCCAATCATCAAATTCAAATTCAAAATATTCTTTATTCAAGAAGACTTTTTTGCAAGCATTTTTAAATCGTTGAATGAACATCAAATTATCACCGGCTCGGAATGCGGTTCTGCTGAGAAGGGCTGGCAAAAAACTTAACAGTTGCTCTTTTCAATATTGAATGAGGTTACAATTGTTTAATACAATCCTGTATGAAATTCAAATGATCTTAACAATATATATTTTCATCGTTCAAATATTCTTGGGCTATGTAGTAAGCTTTCTTGTTTATTATTGCTTTGACATTTAAATTTCTTCAGTGGCAAATTTAATAGACATTGCGTAACAGTATTATTGATATGTACACTTAGGACCCATAAATGATTTATTTACTTTTTGGAGGCAATGACTAGGCGTCACAAGTTTGTACTCGCTCTCGTCTCTATCGTAGTATGTCACTGTTTTTGCTATTGCACTGAATATTTAACCGTACAAACAATATATTGTAATTTATATATATTGAGACTAAACCGTTAGAATAGAATATCTCGCTGAGAGTCTCGAGCTTTGAGATAGTCATAATTATTATAATTCTTTTATTATTATAGTTGTTGAACTTACAAAATAATCAATGTTGCCATTACATTATTACTTATTATATTGCATTTGAATAAAATAAAAATAATATTTGTATGGTTATTATTAAAAGAAGTTAGAAAACTACTGCACAACCGTCCATTATCGGAGTCTGTCGATAGTAACATAACATTTATAGCTCTTTTCCATAACACAATTTTCAGTATATATATTACATGTATGTATTCTCTAGAGGTAATTTGCTACACACTAAGGAACATTTAAGGACCGCTCAGCTATTTAGGCGCAAAATTAGTTACATTCTAAAGGCAGGTGTGGACAAGCATCTGCTTAAAATAAGAGAACGAAACTTAACTGGTTTATGGCAAAGGTATTTACTATACCGATGTAGAGTCATTTTTTAGATACATTAAGGTAAATTAGTTCAGACTTTTTTCAGGTTCACTATATATCCAGCACGTGGCAGGGTAGGCACAGGTAATTTAGGAATCTAAGTATAGGACACTCTGTTCAGTTTTCTACTTTCTGAATTTCAGTTATTGTGTGTTGAATGGCGAAACTCGACGCTGCTTTTAGCCTTGTTAGCAGAGCGAAGAAATAAAAAAAATATATTTTGAAAATATTTGAGTATATTCCCTCAAGTGGGGATCGAACCCACCGCCTGTCGCGTTTATAGTCACTATCTTGTGCCTCGACAGACCATTTAAAAAGGTTAATATTTTATAAAGTAATGAGGTAATTGTTTTATGTTATAACATCAAATTATTTTATCTTAAAATTACTAGAACGTCTGCTAAGAAATATCTAGCTGTTAATTCGATAAATTAAAAATAATATTTTTCTGGGAACAACGTCTTTGTAATCACAATATAACAGTAACGTAAAGTTTTAGGATATTTAATTTTAATAATTATATATTTATCTATATTTCCATCTATGATATATACTATAATAATATATATTATAAAATTTAAGCAATATATAGTAGATATGTATCTATAGAAATATTATAAAGATGAAAAGTTTAATTCTTTGTGCATTTTTTTTTGGTTGGTATAACGCGCTGATTTAAGAGGCTAGATACTCTTACGATTTAAAAAAATAAATTAAATTATTTTTCCATTGGATTGGATTCCAGTTCTTCAAATCTGGCACCAGATATATTGAAAGACGCGATATCATTTATATTTAAAGGACAAGCAAGGATTTTTGTTTTGTAATTTGCAAAAAAGACATTTTCAAAACAATTTTTTAAAAATACGCAATTATTACTTATTGAAATAAATAAGTAGGTCTCTATTTACGATGTGCATTTCATATAAATCAAAATTACCTTTTACACGTTTCGTGCGTTAATAGTATTGATGTGACCCACTGTGTCTGCGGTCAGAGTAAACGGGCTCCACGAACGTGTCATGTGTCATACTCAACACTTATTTCCATCCAACAATGCGAGCTGAGCCACAAGAGCTAATCAAAAACAAGCGGTGCGGCTTATATCATCAAGTAAAACTATGTTAATATTAATTACGAGGCTGCTACGAGCTTAGATATTACACTGTGAGTTGACATATTTTAGGCTATTTTTACTATTTTTAAAGTGTTATTCCACACTTGGGTAAGAAAAATACTAAATTAAAAAAACGAAGCAGGATTTGAATACCGTCCAAGCGCTCTGACCAACTGTTATTTAAACGAATGGCTTAGTTGGTCAAAGCGCTTGGACGGATTCCAAGGTTCAAATCCTGCTTCGTTCATATTTTTATATACGTTTTTAAATTTAGTATATTTTAAGCTGTTTTGCCATAGAATAAGAAAAAAAATATAGAAGAAGAAAAAAAATTACATCTCCTTTATTTAAATTTCTGTGATTTAATTAAATATAAAAAGAAAGTCTCGTGCAGACGTCGTTTTTTTAACGTTTTACGCGTCTTAATGCATTCTCCGGAATAGACAGAGAAGACTCAATATCTAGACATTTCGTTCTTTATTTTCGTCTCAAATTTAAGTAGTGGCATAATTTTAAAATTTTATTAATGTTGATATCAGGCTATATCGATAATACTTATGAATATGGTCTGAAAATATAATTGGACCCCGTGATTGGATCTGTAGTCTGTGAGTACTATACTAAAATCAGCAAACAACTGATTTCGGAAATTATTTTATTACCTAAGTGCTATGAATTTGTTTTTGATGATATTTTTTTTAGCCGTGTGATACCGGCTTAGAATTGGATCACCCTGGTACTAATAGTGTCATAAGAGGCGACTTAAGTACGAGAGGAAGAGTCATGTTGTTAGCAATGACAACACGTATGGGCAGGCTCGACCGGATTATTACCACACCCGGCATTTAAAACCGGCGTTAAGTAGTGACTTAGGCCACCGCGTTTCGCATTGGGTAATGCCGGGCCCCGGTGCTCGTTCACCTTATAGACCGGCAACGCTACTGGTCTAACGCTACGCTCTGGTGCTACACGGGGCCGTGGGCGGTGGTGATATATTACCGTCAGGTGACCTACACGCTCGTTTGCCGTGTCTTTTCCATAAAAAAAAAACAAAAACTTAAAAGTTAGTACAAAGTTCTGAAAAATCAGCTAAAATAAATTAAATAAAAAAAAATATATGTATACGCTTGCTAAAAATTTTTCAGTTTATTGAGTAAGAATATCATTTGAGATGAGATAATTAACATTTAATTTTTTCTAGTTGTGTTGACTGAAAGGACTATTAAATTATTTTAAACCTTGTATTTTTTCATCTAGATATATACAGGATTAGTGAAACACTCTTCGTCCGTTCGAACTACACTATTTCTTACAAAATTGTTTATGTTTTTTCTTACAATATTATTGTACAACATTTATACATTGTAAACTTAAATTTTAGCCAATTAAATCAAAGTTAATAATATTACAGATTGACTTTATCTTTGATATTTCAGTTTCCTAGAGCACTTGGCATTTCATTCATTTGACACTGCGGATGAAAACTGTAAGCATAAGAATGGTGATTTAATTCTCATTCAAAAAACTGTATTTTCTCGAGAACAATGATTTTTAAAATGCGTAATGACATATTGTAGTAAGACTATTTAAAAATTTGATTTTTACGCATAACTGACTTAAAAAGAATGTTTTTTATTTGTTGATTATTACCTTTTATTTAAAATAATTTTGTAGAAAAGTATTATAAATATTTATCTTTAAGAAACCCCCTACTTTTCACTTAATCTCCTTGTTCCAGCTGAATTTCAACCCGATAACGTCTTTCCTGTTCACACTGGATTTCTTCATCATCGTGTTAAATGTAAGTAGAATTTAATTATAAAGTTTTTTAAGCATATCACTGGTTTGATTCACATTCGGAAGAAATGAAATATTTTGAAATGAAATATGTTATATTTTGATTTTTTCGCTGTGGTAACAAGGAAAAGCGCGGACGGAATGACACTAAGTTATCTGCCTAAGCCGCCATGTGATACTGAGTATTGAATTAAACGTATAAACTTTTAGTGTAATTTTAGGTGCCGTATTTTAAATTTTTATAAATTTACAACACTGATTGAAAGAAATAGAAAACTTAGCTCAGAAATCAATCTAAGAAACAGATTTAAAACTTACAAGCAAATAAACATATATATATATATATATATATATATATATGAAAGATATAATGAATAATCATATTATGACAGTGGATTGATAGCCTTTTGCTCTCTAAAAGAAAGAAAGCAAAGTAATTTAAACAAAGACTCTGACTTTCAAATAATTGAATACATCCTCTGTACGTTTCCTCTCAGCAATTAATTTACATTATTGACAAAAAAAGGAAAAACATAACTGCGTTGAGTGATTCCCTATTTTAAATTGGTTTTAGTAAGGTAAAAATATATAAATCATAGGGTCGATATAACATGTTGTTTTTTTTTTCTTTATACGAAAAAAAACAGTATGATAAAAAAAATAAAAAAAAGCTAATGCCAAAACATTTTTTTCTCTTATTTTTATTTGTAATATTATATGTGACTGCAAGACATTACGTGTTGAATGGCCAAATTACAATTTACTACGTCAAGCAATTTGAGGTGATATAACCGTGATGTGTTGAGAATATTTTTATTTTAGGTACATGTAAAAAGTACTTTTCACTAATAGATATAAAAAATACTATGTTATTTTAATAAGATTACATAATTTATAATTATAATTTATTCGTATAAACAAAATTTTCATTTATTTGCTATTAATTGTTAACCTACCATTATTTCCTCTGATGTAATTTTTTAATATATGTAAATAAAAAAATATTTTTTATATATATGTTCTTATGATATGTTATTTAAATAGTCATTTCTAAAGTAAATTAAATTTGAAAACATTAATATTTTATTTCAAACAACTATTTAGGTCACATATACAGTATAAATGTTAACGTGCAGCATACGAAGATACCGTTATATTTACCTTCTTAATTATGTTTCCGCCTTGTATTTTGACACAAACAGACACTGTGTACGCACCCTTTATCGATTAACCATAACTTTGCCCTAGATAACGAGTGCTCCGAATAATAAATTGCAATTTTATCAGGTTTTATACGTACTTATTCTCACGTTTCTTATTGAATAAGCAGCAAATAAAGAAATCTATCAATATATTTTTTATTAACTTCATTTGATGAATACTTATAATTTAGTTTAAAAAATGCAGGCAGTAGATAGTTATAGTAGTATGTTACGCATACGTATGTATGTATGAACATTGTATTTGCTTTTTAATAAATGAAACTTTTAATATTAAATATGTATATATACAAGAATTTCTGAGAATTAAAGCTACCATAGCAATATATAAACTATTATATATTATTAAGATAAGTAATTTGGTTAAAAGATCAATATATAATAGTATCTGTAAGTATTTTGGTTAAAGATCAGAATACAATTTAAAAGTTCGTCATTATTCTCCAATTTTCGTCATTAGAAAATAAATAATAACCTAACCTATGAATTATTCAGACAACATAACAATTAACAAAAATAATTGATAATGATGGTCTTTACACAAGTATAAAAAAGATCGTAATCGAAAGTAAAACTACTAATGATTTGTTAGACGAAAACACTAACTATTTTTTATTAGTAAGCAATTTATAAAATTATTTTTACATACACGTGTTTTAAATGTTTATTTAATTTTTTACCAGGAACTCCTTAAAATTTTAGTTAAATTCGAGCTTAAGAAGAAATAATAATACTATTTAGGACAGACCTACTTGCTACCTACAAAAGGTTATTATGTACGAATTGTTAATAATATTTAATTCGATGGTACTATCTGCAAAAATTTAACTATTTTATTTGATTGATTGATTTTTTTTTGGGTATCTTGGCAATCAACTTTTTTATTTTATACTTATACTATTAAAATATTAATAAAATGTTTGTATGTTTTGTATCTGTAAGAGATAAAGTAAATAAAATAAGTCAACTACAAGGTAATAATCCGATAAAGTCCATTAACGCATTACACTTACGAGATTGCCTCGAACTGACAAACAGATCTAACTTTACTACTTAATTGTGCTAGTATGATTTAAACGCTTTAAGTCTAGATGTCTGACAAGTTCCACTAAGAAATAAGACAGTTAAAAGTTTTTCGTGTATTGAGTGTCTAAAAGGCTCTAACGACTTTGTCGTAGTGACAGCTTAAGCTTCGTGTTTTTGAAGATTAATGAATGACATTGTTCTTCTTAGACGACTTGTATAAGTAAAACTTTAAAAAATTCAAATAACTGTTAATAACAACTGTAATTTTGTGCTTCTTCTTTTATTTTATATTTTTATTATTTTTATTATAAAGATTAATTATCAGTTGCAGAAATACAAAAGACTGTTACTTTAATTGATTTATATAAATAATAAATATATTAAAACAAATAATATATCCACAAAAAAGGTAATAAGAATGTTAAGTTTACAAAAAAGTTTTCTAATAGTAAATATAAAAAGTGTGGTCTTCGCTGACGTTTGTTTTAATAAACACACTATAAGAATAGAAAATAGATCTGTTGGTTGCACTAACCCAAATCTTTTAAGCATTGTTCGAACTGCTTATAAACTCCATATACCGTATCACGTTGTTCAAAACTTACTAACAATTTCTAAAATACTATATAAGTACTTATTACAATCCTCTTGGAAACATGGTTGGAAATTTTTACCTTCTCTAAAACATGATGGGGTTCTGATTAAGACTTTATCACGTTTCTCGTGTTTAAGGCAGGACAAAAATAAGTAAGTAAAAGGTATCGAGGTTGTTCTTTCGCGTCCAGCACTGCCCTTATTACCTTAACCTTCTTTTCTCGTGAGCAGCCAAAAAGAACAGATTATGTGCTGTAAGCGCTTTCAATATCTTCTTACTATCAATTAATATCCCTTATCCTTCTTCCTCTCTTTTAACTTATGACTATTATCTCTTCGCTTTCCAGTCGTGTGTTGGTGTTTTAACACTCATCACTTTTTATAGGAGTGTGTGATATTACTCTGCACGATTTTCGCCTTTGTTGGTAAGTGACAAATTTGATCATGTATCTTTTTGCATTCTTAATGCTGACGAACTCGTAGGGTTAATCCAAATCCAAGAATCCAAGAAATGGTGGGACTAACCTTTCCCGATTGTTACTGCAATTTTTAATATTAGCAGACTGAGGATTACTGGTTTAAATATGAATTGGAAAAAGATACAAGCTTTAGAATAGTTAGACTCGCCTACCTGTTGATGGCTTCTTGACGTTGCTCACCAGTCCAAAGGCTCCCCCTTTCCCTAAAGAATTCCTCTTCTCGTGCTTCCCAGCTGATTTACATTCTACTCATGGTAGTGACCAATTCCTTATACTTCTTTTTATAACAAATTTTCTCCAATGCTCAGAAGGAAACTCAGTTGCTGACGGTAGATTGTTAATTGGAAAACGTCTTCTTACTGCATCCGCCAGACTTATCTAGAAAGGCTAAGGCTACTGTAAAATTTATGGTATAAATTATTTTTCTGTCTATAGTTTTGTAACATCCTTAAGCTGGTACGTTGATAACATTGTCATTTACTACACCTTAAATCTGAAGAGGACATAACTTATTGATTAAATACCGTTTAACACTATCTAGGTCAGTGGTTTTATAGCCATGGCTTGACACTATTAGCAGTAGTATCGGGCGGTAGAGTTGATTTTGATTTTTTTTTCTATATAGATATTATTTAATTAGCAGAAAATGCTATATTTCTAAACTTGATTCTTGAGAAAACACTGAACGGAGTTGTACTAAACATGTCAGTAAAAATGTGAAAAAGGAATTAACGCTTTAAGAACTAATGTGAGTGAGTTTAGTGTGTGTTTAAGTTTGGCTGCTACTTGCTTATTAGTATTTTTTTATTACGTCATTACCGTAGTATCGAGCGATCTTTGTCTCGCTATTCTTCAAATTTTTTATTGCGTACACCTTATAAGACTAGTATATCATCTTTCCATCATTACGAATCTTGGCCTTACCTAAGAAGCTGCTGAGACCAACATAAAATATCAATACAGTAAATGAAAATTGGTCCAAACCATGTCCTTACCTTTACGGTTACATCAAAGCTTTCAAAGGAGTCTATAGTGGTGCAAGATGCTGAATATCATATTCAATTCAATTGTTGTTACAATTTAAATGTCCTCCCAAATCATTGGACCACTCATTGTGTAAATGTGGCCTGGACGGACAGCTGCTCTTCTCATATCCTTTCACATATCCCTAATGCATCCGTCCCTTATGGTGAAATAAAAAGTGAGAGTGAGACAATATGTAATGGCGGAATATAAAATTATTTATAATTTTATTACAAAAAAATAGGCTAAAACAAACTGTAAAATGACAAAAAATGGTTTTAACATAATTATGTCACAAAGGATCTTAAAATTTTACAGTCTGTTTTTCTGATTATTTTTTAATGAGTATATTGCAAATAAAAAAATCATAATATCATGATGTCATTTCTAACTTATTTATAAAGTTAGTTAGTTTACATTAGTTTTTCATACCTTTTCTTTTAGTTTTGGTACAATGCATTGTTCAATACACGTGGAACTTTATAAAATCAATAAAAAAAAATTAGCTTTAACATTCAACCAATAGGCTTTCAAATTGATAAAACTATAACTGGCAGCAATCAAAAGCCTTTGAATTCTTTGTAACAGTTTTTAGCACAAATACTAATATAAATAAAAAATTGTTTTATTTATTTTTCTAATAGGAAAAACGCCGGACAATAAAATGTTTCATACCTTGTTGTCTGTCCGTTAGTAAAGATCTCGTTGAGAATCACATGGAAAGATAAATAATTACCAAGGCTCGGGCCTTTTCAGTACAGAATAAGTTAAATTATTAAGTGAACAATCAAAAGATATGAGAGATCATTTTGATGCATTTTGTGTAAAATTAACTACGTAATCAAAAAGTACAAGCACATGAAAAAAAATTTAAGCATAAACATGCTAATTTGTAGCGAGTTAGATTCTCCCACTAAGGGTTTCATTCCAATTTCCGAATTCTAACGAGCAATTTCCGTTACAAAAGGTATTAATAAAGGAAAAAAGAATGTAAGTGAACTTTTATAGTTTTCATAAAATATGCAGAAAACGATGCATACATATTCCTTCGTATATTTTCAATGTATTAACTTAGAAGCTTGATTTTTTTGTGCTCTAAAGGATTGTATATCTGAATATTTAAAATTGATTTCAGTGTGATACCTTCAATCTATCCCTTAACAAATTATCTTGACGAACCGACAACAAAGTGATTATCATATAGGATTCAGTTTTTACCTTTTGAGATACAGAACCCTAAATATATTTCTATACTTACATTTATAGTTTCAATTCTACGCAGAACGAGCTGACCCGGCGAACCATATTGTATTTCTTTAGTTGCAAATGAGGCAATAAAATAAAATTAAATTTTACAATATATAGACCGACGAAGACCGAAGTGTTAAAATTTAACAATTGAAATTTGCCCAACACTAGTGTATAGTGTATATATATAATAGAACACTAGTGTATATATATAATAGTACGGGAGGCCACGACGCTAAATCGGGATTTACTCGAGCGTCATAGAGACCTATGGGGTTGTGAAGTTTAGATGATAAAAAATGAAAAATGTCATATAAAACATACCATTTCATCAGTGGGGGGAGCGGCTATAGATTTTCAAAAATTTAAAAAAACAGTTCCATGGACATGTTCGAGCGTGTCTGATAATAATATTATACATATCCTACGTATTTTTAAAAATGTACGTATGTTAATCTGACTATTTCAGTGATGGTAATGGCCGTACGTAGGGGTGGGAAATGAACAAAAAACTTTATCGTGTATATTCATATTTAGTGAACCTAAAAAATGCTCTAATATAATAATCTGACGATTTGGATGTAACGCAAAGTCTTGTCCGAAGTTAGAATGTGCAAAAAAATTGGTCATTTTGAAATAGCGCGTCAGATTAAGATATAATTATATGGTTCATCTCGATGCCTTAGACGTGCTGTCTCTTATTCTGACAATTATCTAGAAGAAACTCCTCTAATCTAATCTGATAATTTAAACTATTGAACTTAATTAATAGAAAAGCTCAGGAAATAGCATGCAAATAAGAAATTAAATATTTTTTAAAGTAGAATAGTTGTATTTATAAGAAAATAATTATAAAAAATTAAACTTTTAAAAATTTTTTTTGAATCATCTTCATCGGTAGAGTCTTCCTCCAACTCTGTCTAAATTTCATCCTCAAATTGCGTATTGAGTATTACAGACAGAGAAAGAGTGAGAGAGGGATAGAAGCGCGGAGCGAAGGGAAATATAGGCATCACGTACTGCACGCATTAAATTTTATCGATGAATTTTTGTTGCTTCGGCTTGCGGAAATTGTCAGAATATATATTTTTCGTAATCCTTGAATTATTCCGTTCAAAATAAAAAAAATTTGCTACGCTCGAGAATGTCCAAGTGACATTTTTTTTACAACTTTGTAGCCCTCCCCCTTCATTACGTTTCATTCAAGTTGTCAGATTAGTGAAATCTACTCGTTTTAGTACGTAACTAACTAATCTTATCTTAATCTGACGCGCTTGAAAATGTCTGATGATCATTTTTTTTTTACTAATCTGATCCTTTATCCTAGACGGGCGATCATATATAGAAGTCTCATATTTGCTATGCTGCGTACTTGATAGAGTACAAGGTTTATTATTCTGCCGCGCTCGAGTAAATCCCGGAATCCCCTCTTCGGCTCCTCTAGTATAACGTGCTTACCTAACCTTTAAGGTACCTATCTTTTTATTGGATTTGGTTGGATTGAAACCACGTTTTTTAATTATATTTGCACCAAATGACGTCATTTGGAACACACGATTGTAACTTTGAATAATTGGCATGAAATCGTTTCATAAAGGTACTTGCCCAGAAAATAATTAATTTAGTAGTTCAGGTGGCGCCGTTAGCTGTGGTAAATTGACTTTTCCATTTACACAACATAATCCTTGTGGTTCAAACTGAAACCTCAAATCGTTGCAATATTCACAAATAATGCTTATTGTTCAAAATCGACAGATTTGTCATCGGCGTAATCGACTCTTGCATCATATCTAAATGCTAAACGTCCATATGAAAATGTTCTTAAGTTTGTTCGTATATTTTTTTACCTTGCCTTTGAAGTAGATGCTACGGGTTCTTGCTTCCGATGCGAAAAATAATACGTTATTTGTCGCTTGAGAAATTCTTATTCTGCTTGAATCCGTTGCTTGCGCTCTTCTTCTGTTTCCCTCTTTCGAAAATTGTAATTACTATTGGTATGATACATACGCCAACCGATATTTGAACTGGTGGCATTTTCTTATCCTTAAAGCTTTAATCAAAACTCACGGAATATCTGCATGGTCTGTAGTACTTAAGCCACAAATTCACTTTTTGTAATAGAAGAAAATATTTATTTCTAATTAATTGGGTAAAAAATTGTTTTGTTTTGTCGATCTATATGTCAAACATTTTTTTAATTTATTATTTGCTAATAGAGAACGTGCAGAACGTAGATTGCTAGCAACTGGCGACACCAACTTAAATAATTGTTGTACATTTGTACTGATTTGTAATAAGTAGATTAACATATTTAACGATATACTTAATACTTAATTAGTTGTAATAAGTAAACATAATTAACGATCCACTTAATAGATATTATACTAGCGGTTCCCCGTCGTCGCTCGAGAAAAAGTCTATTTATTTCAGAAATATCACCTGAGCCACCTTTAAGTCGGATTCAACACCATTTTTTAACGTGAGGAAACCCTTTCACGGGTACGCCACCCGAGTGGGGATTCGAGTAGGTTGTATGGGACTAATTGACCGACAGGAATAGGCCGTCCACACTACCCACTAAAACCTCACGGTGCTCCTCCTTGGCCACAGGCCGGGGCTATGGATGCCAAGGATTCGTCCATCCATCGGCGGCGGGAGCCTACTAGGCACGACTCGGAGTCAAGGGTGGTGAGTCATCCTCGACGGCCTGCTCTGAGTAGCGCGCGGGAGCAACCTGCGCGCGCCTACTCGGATCAGGTTAGTACGCGATCAGCTTCCCCAAGCTAACCGCTCTCTGGCCTATTAGGGCGGAAGGCGGCGATCGTGTGCCGCCCTCCGGCGACCCGGTATATTGAGACAGATGGCGAGTTCGGAAGAAGCCTCCCTCGCCCGTACCGCCGCCTCGCAGAAGGATGAGACCGCGTCCCACGACGTCTCGCTACCGACCATGGCCTAGACCACGGCCGGCAGAGAAAGGTCGTTCACTATGACGTCGCGCAAAGCACAACGTTGAGTCACACAAGCCAGGCACACCTCCAGCGTGTGCTGGGCCGTCTTTTCGAGGCAGTCGCAGTGGTGGCAGCGGGTGTCGGGCTTCCTCCTAGCGACCCGACACAGTTGGTTGACAATATCTCCCAAAGCAACCGTGCCCTAAGAGTATCTGTGTGGTGCGGAAGATTAGGACGCCATAACGCCTCGCTAACCACTGGCGGAAAACTGCACGAACTGCCTCAATCGTCCTTTGGTCGGCGGTTGGTATTGCCAGCCGGGACTCCCACTCTTCCATTGCGGCATCCTGCACCTCCTCTTGTGGTTGTGCTGACCTTGCCGATGTCCCGGACACAAGACCTTGACGCCGGCAATAGACCCACGCCAGAGCAATCGCGTCTAAGTCGGATTCAACACCAAAACCAACTTCATGTATAGTATTATTTTGTAAACAGGGAGACCGTTACTTGCTAATGAAATGAGGAACTTAACTAAAAATAAGTAATTCGTGGTGTCATTTTTATAGGAATTCTGATTTGACTATTCTTTTCAAGACGGAGACCTTCTTCCATTTTTTAATAATATTTCAGAAAATTTTTGAGAATATGTGCAAATACCTAGCTGGGCTCTCATATTGGTTGATTATTATAGGTTTTCCATATGGGACTATAAATAAGAAGAATATTTCGAAGAGGCGTCTAACTTCGATTAAAAAAAATTGTCCGAAATCACCTGACATTAAAAATGTAATATTGCTCATTAGCCACAAAAATGTAATATTGCCCATCTCAACTAATGTCCCGCAACCTTCTATCAACTATAGCATTTTTATTAAATGTGGTAGACTTAACCCAGAGGTTCATTAGGCAAAAATCCTGATACTATTTTACTTTGTCACAATTTCGTGTAACAGAACATGTTGGTGTTTCTGTCCAAATCGAGTGGAATTTTAAACATTGTATGTGCCGTTTTTTTCGTCAGAAAGTAATGCCAGTAATACCTGAAGATGCCACTCCAAGATCATTTTTTTTATGTTGTTTCAATTCAGCTAGAGTTGCCCTTGTCATATAGGTATTTCCAGTATCTCCGTAACCATATAAGAAAAACCGCTTCCCTTCGGTACTCAGGGCGCTTTGGACCACCTTACTAAGCATTTGTTTCGTTGTTAATTTGGGTGCGCTCTTATTAACTATAGTAGTCAAGTAGTTAAGACGCGTTAGTTTGTTTTAGCTATATGTTCTCGATTAGTACGTGTTTGACTGGATTCTGCTAAAGAAAAAGGTAGATCACATTGCTAATAAGATTGAAGCATTTTTAAATAGCCTGTATAAAACAAAGGCAACTATTAATTGATCCTTCTTTTGTTATACTGGTATTGCTGCGGTTAAAACTTAAATGAATATCGTTTCTTCTCCCTTAAACCTTAATATACACGAAAATGACAACTAAATGATTTCTCCTCTACCACATATGGTACGTCGACCCGTAGCAAATTTAAAATATAGTCGAAGTTTTTAAAATATTATTTTATATACCTTTTACCTATACTATATTACCTTGCATGATTTTTTAATAAAAATATTTAATGTGCAAATATCCTTTCAACTATTTTAATATAGCAATTAAATTATTTAAATTTTCCCATCACCATAATCAACTTTCGATACGCCACAATTTTATTGTTTATTTTTATAATTTATATTTCTTTACCAGATATTCCATATTTTTATTTTTACTACTCAGCTTCATGCTGTGTCCCTCACATAGCAGGGTAGGCAGAGGGTACTTGGGAACTTAGTGTGTGTGTGTGTGTGTGTAAGACATTCCATTTCACTTTCTTTCCCTACTTTCCGCCTTATTTCAGGCATTGCGCTTTGAGTGGTGGATCTTAACGTCGCGCTTTGCCTTCTTACCAGAGCCAAGAAATGAAACATCAACGACAATCCTCCATAATTTTTGTTATGTCAATAAAAAATATCTGTCAAGCTGCATATCTTTAATTAATGCTATATTTAATTATTTCTTACAGTTTAACTGAGCCGTTATGATTGTTCATTGGACGTTCCATATCTTCGTTTTAAATATGTCAATGTAAAATGCTCATCACGCTCAATAACTTTTGTTAAAAGATCATTTCATTATTTCTTATACATTAGCTGGACCTGTATGATTGTTTATAAGATGTTTCAGATGTTGGATTATAATATGTCAATGCATAATTCTCACCACGCTCAATTACATTTGTTAAGACAAAATTTCATTATTTCTCATACTTTAGCTGGACCGCTATGATTGTTAATAAGATGTTCTAGGCCTTCAATTAATATGTCAATGTAAAATGCTCACCACGTTTAATAACTTTAATTGAGACAGCATCTCAATATTTCTTATAGTTTAGCTGGATTATTAAGGTTGTTCATCAGGTGTTCCAGATCTTTAATTTAATTTTTATATAAATATAAAAAATACTTTATTGACAATATTCATATATACATCTCTATGGGCTACTAACTCCTAAATAAGTATATACTATGTTTTAGGAATTAGTGACTTCCCTGTTTTACACATTTAATTAATTAGTATTGACTTAAACTAAAGAAAAAGAAAAAAAAATAAACATATTATAACTATATATATACATATTAGAGACTAACTATAACTTTATATTTGTGTGAATGTGTGTGTGTTTGTGTGTGTGTGCATGTGTATGTGTGTGACTATGAGTGTGCGTGTAAGAGTACGTGAGTGTGTAATTAAGTACATACATATTAGTGTTGGCAGTTGTCACTTTTGTATTGTCATCAAGTTTTCAGTGGTGGTGTAATCTAATCTTAATAGCCATTTTACAATCTTCTTTTGAGCAGCGTACTTATTGCATGAATTATCTCTTATAGTCAATCTGAACCCTGTACCCCCCCTGTACTTCATCAGGTGTAGAAGTATTCAAAATCAAATATAGCCTACGTCCTGCCCAGACCAAACAACTATACAATAGAATAAAAATAACTGAAATCTGATTCAGAAGTTATACGCGTACATACATCTTGCCGATTCATTTTTATTTATATAGATGAGTACCTACGACCATAAAATTGAATTTTGAACTCCTACTAGTGACATTCTCTTCGATACACAATCGTGAAATTGGTAAGAAACTCCTATGAGCTGGACCAAGTCGCATTTGATCAAAGTAAAGTTTTATATTATATTAATACAACTTCACGATTACTTGGACAATTTTTAACCGCATGTGTATGCCATTACTATTTTTCTTTTTACCGACGTCTCATGATGATTAATAGTACCAAACCGATTAAGTTCCTGAATTTTTCATAAAGACAAAGTTTTTATAGTAAATAAAAACACATTTGAAAACATCTCTAAAAAGTAGAAACTATCGTTCTCATCTAATATGATTAACATGGCCTACTTTTCCTTTTGACGCGCCTTTTACGACATAGGATAGTGTGACTGACTGGCTTACCGGCATCTACACCAAAGCAATCTCGATGTAAAAACCAATAACATTAACAAAACATTGCCCTAAAAGTTACTTTAAGTTTCCTAGCTTTTTTCTTTATCTATTGCAATAAATTTTGCTAGAAATTGTGAATCGGTTGCTTTAAATTCGCTATGTCAGTTGCACATTTATTTGCAGTTGAAGATTATATTTGTGTTAAAAACTTTGCCATTTCCTCCGTCTGGTTTTACCAGCTAAATGCTAAAATGATATTAAATACATTCAGTATATACGAGAGCTCATATAGTATAGTATATTTACTATCAATGTTATATTCCAAATTGTACATGTATTTTTTTAGAATGTTCTCTGTATGCCAAATTAGTTACATCTATATTGATATTTTTTAGTCTAAAAATAAATAATTTGAAGTTACATCTATACTCATATTTTAAGTAGTCTAAAATTTCAACGTAAAAATTACGTCCATTTTTCTAAAGGCATTTCTTGTACGTATTTTGCAAAAAATAAAAATAAAAAACCTTATGAACTATTGTTAGTATAAGGTTTTTTCAAAAATTTAGAATATATATCCAATTTTTTTTAAAAAACTTTCTTGTGGATTCTCCTTCCATATGTATAGTTGTCCCATTTTTTATAAAATACAAGTAACTTAGTTCTTGGATCGTTTTCGTTAGATTGGCTTACTTTTAAATTTTATTTTTTTATTTCATAAATCAGCTTATGTGTCATTGTTATTGTTAGTAATATAATGTTAGTAATATATTCTTTTCTAATATCAGCACTAAACTTGAAGTCTTACTTAGTTTTTGTTAAAATATTTTCTCAACTGATAAAAACTGAAAGAAGATTTGAACTAAAATGTTAATAAACAAAGTTTTTGTTCGTATTGATTTGATTTGTTTATTATCTTCTGTGGTTAACAGTTTTTGAATTTCAGTTTAATATTCATTAATTGTATGGACTGTCGATTTTAAGCTTTAAAACATGTTTAGCGTTCGCTGTAAATATATTCGAAAGCGAAATGAATAAAGCACATGTGGCATATTGAACATTACTAGTTTTGTATGTACATTTTAATTTTCCAAGTATTTTTAGCACTTGTTACAAAATTAGTTCAAGTATAATAAGCTTAGATATATCTAAAAAGTAGGTGGCGCAATTGGCGTATTCAAACAACGTATTCGCAATTTTAACGTGAATGTAATTACTAGAAAGCATCTATCCAATTGTATCAATATCCATTTACCCTATTCTAATAATACAATTATGAAGGATACATTTATGAAACCCTTTCATTTAAAACGAAATTCAAGTGATTTCCTTCGTTTTGTACAGCCGCCTTAATTCAAATTAATTATACTGTGCTTTTAATTAAAATTTTGATAATTCTTAATCAAGTTTTGATTGATGACGTTGAAAATTTGAGAAGACAAACTCTTTTCAGGGTTCTTCGTTTTGTTTACGAGACAGATAATAAAAGGGTAAAAAAATATATTGATTTCTAGCTAGCTAGCTAGTGTTGATATCCTTATTTACATTTTTACTTTAACAAACTCGTAAAGCGACTGTAAGCATTTTCTCGTTTAGGCAAGAAAACAATATGCGGCATTGAATTTCACTACTCAGCACGCAATGCGTTAAAAATTGGGCCAAATATATAGAACATAGTATCTTAATATGATGTTATACGGGAGATACACCGTAGAGTTATATGTATATATTATTGTGTACCGTATTTACGAAGCTCGCACAAAGTAAACATGTATCCTATACTTGCCAAGAAAATTTAAACATATTATGCTTTTAGCTTAAAGATATTTTAATGAATGAAAAAGTGCCGTAACGGATGAATAAGTCCTTTAATATTTATCCAAAAGCGGTTTCCTAGAAAAACACATCTTAATACCAACTTTTTAAGAAAACAACTTCATGATCAATTAAAAAGTACTATAGACTGGATAAAATAAGAATCAATAGCGGACCCAACTTGGAAACTGAGTGCGGCTTCACCTGAGAACTTTGTGTTAATATAAATTAATAATACTTTCATGAATAAGTTTTCTTTCGATAAAAATT
>JAXGGP010000028.1:8296250-8313848 GCA_035584415.1 Eueides aliphera
TACATGCTGAATTGGACATAGACATATAGGCCTCCGTCAAGCGTTCGTGATTTCGCAGAACTTAAAATGTAGTACGTTTTGAGACATTTGTATCGAATTATTTTCATTAAAATCACGAACTGTCAATCTTGTAATATAAAAAATGTCAATATGACATTTATTGAAAATTTCAAATGTCGCGGCAGCCGCTGCTTTAAGAAGACGACGACTAAGAAAGATCTTTTATCTCAAATTAAAATCAATTGAATCGACCTTTTATCATGGAGTTCAGAAAGGGAATAACATTTAACTACAAGTATATTTTATATAAGTCTTTGCAATTTATTTTTAGTTATCATCTGTTCGTTCCTAAAAAAACACTACCTTTAAAATATACGAAGAAATAGTTTTTCAAAGCGACAGGTGTACGACGACATTTTATAAAGACTAATAGGCTTAAACAAAAAGCCACTTAACACAACACATTTACGAATACAATAGCAAGCATTAAGTATTCGCAAAATGCGTAGAAATAAAAAAAAAACAAGTACAGCCGTCAAGCTCCAACCCTTATCTTAACCGCCCAGTCACGTCACGTAGCGTTTGTTTTGTGTATTGTTACAGTGAGATTAGTCTGCCAATCAGTCTGCTTATGACGTGACGAAATTATGACATTTGTACAATATCATGGTTTATACATGAGTTATATGTACGTCATAGTTTTATACGCTGTACCGAGCACATGGCAGGGTAGGCAGAGGGAACTTGGGAACCTAGTGTTAAGACACTCTGTTCCACTTCCGTTCCCCACTTGTCGAGTGGCGGAACTCATCGCCGTGCTTTGCCTTATTACCAGAGCGAAGAAATGAATACATTTAAATTGAATATATTACCCACAACTTATCGGTTAGAGTTACACGCTGGTGCCGCTGCGCCACGACAGGCCTCTCATAGTTTTATTAATAGTATTTATTATATTAATACGTTTAATAAAGGGTTACATTGACAAATGTCAATTAAAAATGTAGAAAATTACAATGTATTGAAAACGTCGTATAATAATACATGTAAGAATTTATTAATTATTCAATAGTTTTTTTATAAACAAAAATTTTACAAGTAAAAACAATTGTAACTATTTAAACGTAATTTGTAAAAGCTACGATCGTATTATTATTTCTTTTTCTGTGGAATAATAGACAAAATGTTTCATAAAAAAATAAAAATACGATATAATACGTGAAAATGGACATAGAAGAGTTGTCGGTTTCATATAAAAAACGCAAATAAATTAACATCAGAACGACAAATGGCGCGTGCTTAAAGAATTGTCTAATTTATCCAATGGGAGGAGAATTTAATTGTTTGTATACAATGTGAAAATGCTCAAAAAAGGGTATTATGTGTATATATAAATAAATATATCTTGTTTTTACTTAAAAGCTTATTTAGTAGTAATATTATTCGAAATTGTCACATTTTGAAAATCGATGTTTGGAGTTTTATCATAATAATTTAATAATAATTTTATTTTACGCTCCGTTCTCTCTGCCTACCCCACTAGGGATATACCGTGAAGCTAAGTAAATAAGTTGTACAGTATTCATACGGGTAAACGGTGCATATATGTAAAAATAATTTTGATAAAGGTTGTCGCTTTATTTACTAGGAGCAATGAATTATTTTCAATTCTTAGCTATAACGACGCCTGTCGTGGCGCAGGGCCATGTGGCTGTAAACGACAGGTTGTGGTTTGGATCCCCACTCGACGAAATATTTAATATTTTCAATTAAAATATTTAATGTTTTAATTTCTTCGCTCTGGTAAGAAGGCAATGCGCAACATCTACTTCCGTCACTCAACACGCAAAGCCTCAAATTTGGCGAAAAATGAGGAGTGGGACGGAGTGTCTTAACACTAGGTTCACAAACTCCCTCGGCCTATACTGTCATTTGCGAGATACAGCGTGAAGCTTTGCTTAAGCAAGACAAAACGCGGCGTTAAGTCCCGTCATCAAATACACAATATATTTAAATCAACACAATAAAACCAAGGTCAGTATGTCCTTATATTAGATTCTTACTCTCTTCCTACCTTTTTACATGGTGAATATTGCTTAGTAACATAACCCACACACTTATATATCTATTATAATACTCCAATCACATTCCAAGATAAACGAACTGTTCAAATATGGGTAACCGTTATCTATATGATCCAGACAATGTCTTGTTTATTTTGTATATTATATTACGTATATTTGCGCGCCGGATGTGTACCCTAAATAGCGACATAATGGAGCGTGATACAATAAAGCAAGTCACCAGTAATGTGGAAATTGCCATAATTTTTTCTTGTCAATTAAAAACACTATGAGGCTGTCGTGGCCTAATGACACAAGTATAAGTATATTACTTATACTATCTCTATACTCGTATATTACAATATTGTGAGAAGAAGCGAGACGATTATACGTTTGATTTTCATTCGAGTGAATGGATTATTTAGTATATTCATTTCTTCGTTCTATCGCGGCGTTAAGTTCCGCTATATAACATGCGAGGCTTCGAGACGTAACTAATATGTACATCATATATACTATATAGGTAGATTAAATTCTAGTAATGTCATGAATATTATACTATAAAAGTGGTTTCAAAAATATTATTTTGATTTATTTTTAATCTGTATATTAAAAAATCATAAAAATAAATATAAGCCTGTGAATAGCTTAGCTACATTCAATTTTACAAAGACATCTTAAATAGATACCGAGAATATAAACTTTCACGTTAAGAGTAGGTTTTTACCTATAACTGCTATTACTTAATTACCTACTAATACGTACTGAAAGAAAAATTATTTTGATGTCGCTATGGAAAGAATTGTTACATAATTGACAGATTGTATCATTATATTAAATCAATTCTTTAGATATTTATAACCATCTTGAGTTTTATTTTACACTTATATAGAATTTATTGATTTCTGCTATCCAAAAATAATTTTTCCTAAAAACCCTGAACAACACCTGTTGTGTATCTCTGTATCTCAGCACAGGCTTCAGGATCCTTCTTAAAACGATTTCAGGCTGAAACCCATTATAAGACTTAATGGCTGTTCATACTCGGCATGGTATGACGGATAAATTTGACGCCTTTATAACTAGCACAATCTTGAATACTACCCCTTCCCTTATAAATAGAAGCCATTTCCAGTGTTCAAGATATAGTTAAAAAGGTCGATAAGCATGAGCACATCAAGAGAGCCCATAATGCCCTCACTTTGTTAATAACGCCTGGTCACATCGCTATTTCGTTCTACGGGCGTCAAAGACAGTTTCGTCAACGAGTATCAGGGAAATAATTTTGAGGTTAGATTATTTATAGTTGAAGTAGCAATTATCACTCATATTTTTTGACAGAGACATGCCAACTAAGCAACGTGCTCTGGATGTCTTGGTCATTTTGTAATAGCTTCTGCCTTTTCAGATTCATATTTATCATCACAATAATTGCCCTAAAAACTGGTTACAGCTCTTTAGCTGGCACGTTGCGCAACTGTGTACTCCAGTACTTCCTACTTTACCTCCTGCGCCTTATCTTACCACCAATATGTGACGATATTCATTTACCCGCCGTAACTATTGTTAAATAGGCTCGATTTCAAAGTATGTGACCACTCTTACACGTGAACTTTTATACATTATAAGATACTAAAGATTCTTTTGAAAGGATGAAGAACAGACGCAATAGGTTCTTAGAATTTTTTCTCCATTTGTATTTTAAATATTGTTGTGTGCAATATTGTCGTGAACACGTTTATACGACTCGACAGCCTTATCTACTTGGCCTTTAAATCACCCTATAGCTAGTAAGACCTCTTTATACTGCCCACCTAGTGAGCATAGGCACTGATTAAGTTTGTGGTAACCCCTTTAATCAATACCTTACCGACATCAAGCGATCAATAATTAACGTCGAGGGTCAACGAAAATATATTTATATGTATAAACCAGACAAGTTGTGTGTTCGAAACCCGCCCAAGAAGTGAAATATTTAATAATGTCAATACCCTGACTCTGATTACGAAAAAAAAACGCTGCGTTAAATTCGGTCTGAAGAGTGGAAAATAATAAGATATTCTATTAAATATGTATATATTCTATAAATGGTAATAAGGCAAAGCGCGGCGTTTGGTTCCGCCACTCAACACGCAATGCCTCAAATTCGGCGGAAAGTTGGAACAAAAGTGGAACGGGGTGTCTTAACACCAGGTTCCCGGGTTCCCTTTGCCTACCCTGCCTTGTGCGGGATACAGCGTGAAGCTAAAAAAAAAATAATAGCTTGAAAGTGATACAACTTTACGTGTCTTAATCCACATAAGCAGCGAGCTATTTAGTAGTACACCAGTAAATAAAACATACCTTGCAAATCAGTCAGTACAACACGTCCATCATAGCCCGCTGTTAACAAATAATAGGCGCCTGGCGAGAACCTGACGCTCCTCACGTCGCTGGAGTGCGGCGTGAACCGTTGAAGTGCGCGAGACCCGCGCACGTCGTGTAGAGCGCACGAGCCGTCGTCGTGCCCGCACACTAGCAAACGACCGCTGGGGTCAACAGCTAGCGAGGCTACCGCTGAACCCTAAATGGAAATAACAACAATAATTTTCATTTAATCATAATAAAATAAAATCAACGCCGCCGCTGGTACATTCTCCATCTACATTGCACTTTCCTATTTATTTGTTTATGTAAAATATTTGTTTAGAACTTTGATTGCTCTCCAACTAAGTATATTAGTTTTAGTTCTAAAGTACCACCCTTATCAAATCATATAAAATTTATGCCCGGTCGTAAATGTCAAAGTAGATAGAATACAATTACAAAATTTCTTTCATTTCTAAACATTTATAATGCTTTAAAAGCTTTAAGGCAACTAAATGATGTTTTATCTTACAGAGAAAGCGTTCTAAAAGTGCAAGTCAACTTCAATATTACTAAAAGCGATGGGGGCGAGCATCTGTATAATTAATTTATATTATTTATACATCATTCGCCTTATATTTCTAATGTAATTGTATTACTTTTTTTTTATATTTATATAATGAATATACTCGAAGGGCAACCAGACTGTAAACGTGATGGTTGTGAGTTCGACCCTATTACGGCAAAATAATTATTTAATTTTGCTTTGTCATCGGTATATCTTCTTTTGAATTCTGATGTAAAATCAAGAAACAATAGTACATAACATTAGGTATAGAAGAAAAAAAAACATAATTGAAATAGTAACATAAATACAATTCTATATAAAGTAAAGTAATAAAATATATATAATGTAAAAACAGAGTATTAAAATTTCAATTCTATTTTATTACATTCAGTAAATGGTATATTGTGATTGACTTATCGTAGAGCATTTGAAGAGTAACAATAAAGCTTTTCGCTGACGAGCTGACATCGAAAGTTTCTTTTATGGCTAAGAATATCAAAGGTAGCTCGAAAATAAAATTTGTTATTCATCGTATTCTAAAAAATCTTAGTATAAATTTTATGTTTGAGGTACTTTAAATTATAGTTAAAAGTAAATACATGATCAAAAAGTAATAAATATTGGATCAATAAATTTTATCCACAATGATGTAAATATATTGTACAGGCTAGACAGAATAATCAATAACTTATTATGGATAAAATTTGAAATAAATAAAATATTTCACCTTCGTGGCATGTCCTGTTGGTGGGGATATGACATTGACGCAACCTCCAGTACGCAGATCCCAGAAGCGCACAGTCTTATCCTGACTTCCCGAAACAAACATCGCGCCGCCCCAATTGTATAAGGAGAGAACATGACCGGAATGTCCGCTTAGAGCCTATTTAAACAAAAAATATCAAATAGTATTCTAGAAATGTAGAAAAATATACGTATTTTTTTTAAAAGTTCTGAATGAAGTTGATATTAAAAAGATTAGACACATCTACAAGTATTTTTAAACAAACGTTGCAAAAACTATATTATTTATTTGGATCTAAATAAAATTTCAATATTCTTTCTTCAGACTTGCTCACAAAATTACATCAATAAACACCCTTGTTTTTTAAATTTTAAATCAGTTTAATATAAGAAGCACATTTTAGATAATATATTCTAAGCCTATACCAGCTAGTGGAACTGAGCGAGGCGTTTTGCATAATTAAAATAGGACCGCTTTTTTGCATTATTTCCAAATGTAAAACATATGACAACATTCAAATATTTTATTAACTTATATATAACAAAGATTATTTTTTACTGTTATAACTGCTGTAGTTAGACTCAAGTAAGCAACTGTTTCTGATTTCTCTTATTATTACATTGGTCATATATCTACATAAATACTAAGACTGAATGAACGGTTAGATAGAGAGAGGGAGGACTTGGTTGACCTTCGTAAACACAGTATCTATGATACTGGAGGAAGGTCACGTAAAAAGCATGAGGAACCCCCGGAGGGCATGTATGAAGAGGTTAATGACAGTGGACGAGGCGAAAGAGGTATGCCGGGACCGTAGCGTTTGGCGCTCCGTTCTCTCTGCCTACCCCGCTAGGGATATAGCGTGAAGCTAAGTGAAGTGAACTGAATGAACTGCAATAATTACGAAACAACGCAGTATTGGAAAAAAATAGGTAAAGTAGCGCTGATTTATATGTAAAATACCTGTAATTTTTTACTAACCTGAAAAGTCTTTCCCGTGGCACAATCAGTGACATATATCTTACAATCTCCTGCTCCCCCGCTCACTAAGAGACTCGTCTTGTTCGAAGTGTCTTCTATGAAGCACACATCGCGTACAGTACCGTCGTGCATTGACAGCTCTACCTATTTACAAAATTTAACACTATTCAAAATTTAACAGTTAGAAGAGGCGCCAGTCCGAAAACACTTCTGTCAGTGTATTAAATAAAATAAAATTAAAAAAGTTGATTGCTGGTACAATTTTGTAAAAGCCAACCAAATTGGATAGCGAATCATTTTTATAAACGTTATGATATATTCCATCGAATGTAAGAAATGATAATAATATTATGCGCATATCGTTTTTAAATTCTCCCTTAACGTACATATCGCAATGGAAAATGTCATAAAATTTTATGTTTTATTACCACCTAGTTAATGAGATCAAACCCGTCGTGGCGCAGAGACACAAGTATACGACTGTAAAACCGATAAGTTGTGGATTCAATCGCCGCTCGAGAAACTGATAAATTTAATATTTTCATTTCTTCGCTCTAGTAATAAGGCACAAGGCACGGCCTGTCGTGGCGCATCGGCACTTGCGTGTGACTGTAACCGACAGGTTGCGGGTTCATCCCTACTTGAGGAAACGAAATTTTAAATTTTTTTAATTCAATATTTATTGTTCTCATTTTTTCGTTCTGGTAATAAGACAAAAAGCGGCGTTGAGTTCCGCCACGCAATTCACATGAGGTGGAAGTAAAATATTTAAAAAAAAATCGTTAAAAAAGCACAAAAGAACCACTAACATAAGAAACACTGTATAATGCTTCCTATCTCATTCTCTCCTATGTTAAATCTTATGATTTTATATGCCGTCTCTCAAAACACAACGATGCTAAAGAAGTTTTTATTTCAAAACCGTAGTAAATACGTCAAGCAATATTGGTACGGATGCACCCGTTAACAGTCAACGATTAGCTTTTAACTCTTAGTTACTGTTACTCTACAAAGCAACTTAATTGCAATACTTGAACTGATATATTTACGTATGTATAATTGTAAAGGGTAGTGAAATTATGAAAAAATATATATATCATGTAAAGGATGTCGATATATATTTTTGAATCACACAAAAAAAGTTCCACTGTAGGAAATCATTATATAATTTTACTTGCGTTTACTAAAATATCAGCCATTTATCGTTTGTACCTACTAAGAGTAACATATCTATTTAACAAGAGGTAAAAAAAATATTTTGCCAAGACTTTTCTTCTATCTTTCTAAACTTTATGAAAGCTCGCAATTTTTTCATTCAGACTTATATAAAGGACTTTTATTGCAAAGTTCAAATATAGCAAGTAAATTAATTAGACTTCTTGGCGGGATTCCTTGTAATTTAATTTTTCGCAGTAATTTCTCTTGGTGATTTTATCTCGACCCAGCGAAATCACAAGTGACGATGCTTGGATGAGACTTCTTTTTATTCTCATTATATATGTTTATAGCTTATGAATAAAAATCGAGGAAATAATTAGATATTAAATAACAATGAGTGGTAGCCCATTTCGTTTGCGTAGGCAACAATCTTAATATGACGTAAAAACGTGTTTGTTGTTGTCGTAGGAATTTATCTTTTAGTGCTCTCCTAAACTTCTCGAAAAACACACTTGCTTTATTTCAGAATTCTACGCTGCGTACTTCTTTGTTTTTTCACTGTCAGTATATATATAAATTTAAGAAAGAAACCGGATTTGCATTTCTCATACTTTGTGGGGTGGAATAACGATAAAGAAAACGAATGATTATTCACAGTATACTTAGTATTATATTACACGCAGCTCGATTGCGATAAAATACAAATATACATCAAAAACATATCAAATTCTTAAAACATGCCTTTTATTTAATTAAAATGTATCGTGCTACCTCATTAGCAAAACCATTATCAATGATAAAGTGAGACTTATCGCTAGAGAAGATTAACTTAAAAGATAAGACTAAGATGAAGGTAAAACTAGATATCGGAGTTTTAAAAGCAAAATTATAATTTTGATATTTCATTTCAGACAGCGCAGCAATAAGTTACTTAAACAGACACTTTTTACGACCAACTTAAACTCCCTATTAAAATGATAATACCATTTAAAGAAGATGAATATATTTTTTTTGCAATTTTGTATTTCAAAAGCATTGTACCTAGTTTTAATATTAAAAGATTATTAATAATTTAAAGAAATAATCTACATATCATAAAAATACGATAATTTTAACGAAAACCTTAGTTAACAATTTATTCAAAAAGAACAAAATTAGAACCGCTCGATTCACAAGACGCAATAACTGCTACAATTGAACCAATTGCTTTCAAATCAATCTTCATTGCAGTTACGAAGTACAGTGCATATTGAATTCACCTTCAAGTTTCAGATTACATAAAGACACTATTGCAGTAACATAATATTGTTATTCCATGGTCACTTTAATTATGAAAAATATCTTTGAAAATAAGGCGTATTTTTTTTTATTTTTTAACGAAATTGCCATAATCAGCGACAATTACAGCTATTCTTGTGTTCTTAGTACTTTAAATTAAATGTTAAATACACTATCAATATTTTTGGCTCTTGGCGCTGTAACAGTCAAAATATTCACGCTTGGTGTCATAACGCAGAGTGTTTCAAACATATATTAATTGTCAATAAAAATTAAAGCAATTGGTCCATTCTGAACGTAGTAATAAAAAGCTAAGACTATGTGTTCGATTTAAGACATAAAACACAAAAAAAATCCAAATTGAGAGGTACTAATAAAAATGGTGCTATAAAAACCAGATGTTTGTTTTTAATTGCAATTGTCCTTCAATTTATTCTATCTAAGTATATATTGTTAAAGAAACATATTTTCATATAAATATGTTTAAAAGTACTTTTCTTTATTATAAGAAGCTTTTTGTTAGATTGTGGCACTAGTAAGCGTAAAAAGTTTAAAATACGTTTTATATTGTTTAAATATAAAAACATGTTAGCATGAAGGACTTATCCGTGTATTTATATCATTAACGATTTGTTCCACGATCATTTTTACCTTGTGTACGTAATTTACAGACCCTTTAATCTCATTTATTTATTATATTCTAGCTTCTATATCAATATCAAAAGAAATAATTAACACAAACTCTATGAAATTACTAGTATTTTTTAAAATATACATATATTTACAATAGGGATCGCCACTGTAGTTTCCTATATATGAACAACTATTTTTATACTTTTAGAGTATACCATATATGTGTAATACCAGCTTAATAAGTCAGCAGTAGTATTCGCGTAAGTTTCTACTTTGACTTACCCGACTTTGACTACTCGAGAGGAACATTCGCGTAAGTCAAAGTTTCCACTCTGATTTGCGCTTTCTAGGACATAAGTTCTCTCTTTATATGCATTTCCCGCTTTATTGTACTTTATCGCAAATTACTAAACGCCATGAGGGTTTTATATATAAATAAAAAAAATAATTTCAATTAAGTTATTCTGTAATCTAATCTGTCTGCCCAGAAAAATAAATGTGACGTTTCAAACCATTATTTGCCTTCTAGGTCATATTGAAGAGTACTGTAATAGAATTAGAACTAAGCTAATATAGACTGTATAGATACGGTCTATTTTTATAATTTACATATCAAGTTAACATTAATAATTTAAGAGCAACCTACCTCTTGTCCTTCCAAATTACACGCGTGGCTGTTAAATCGCATAAGTTTGACAGTTTTGTCATTGGATCCTGTAGCAAGAAGATCGCCGGCAGGGCTCCATGCTAAACAGTAGATACTACCCTTATGGTGCTTGGTCCTTTTAAGGAGAACTGTCGGTGCTGTTGGTGCACTATTATCTCTACAAAAGAAAAACATATTTTAATTGTTATTACACATTTCTTATACAAAGTAGCTATATAGATAAAATAGAAATACTTATTACTTTACGCTAAAAGTACTTATTACTTTACGCTCTACTTTTTATTTGAGCTAAGACATTTAATTTAAGTTAGCGGAAACTTCGTTTTTGTTTTCTGTTAGCTGACGTTGACGAGAATATTTAAATACTCTCGTCATATAAATATTGTTAAACAATACACTATGGGCAACATAATTAATTATCACTATTACTTAAGGTTGACATTAAATAATTATTATTCTATATATATCATAAAGATATTTTAAAGATATTGTTAAAATATCGTATCAAATATTTGAAATAGGAAAATCGTGGAATGCCATGTAGCCATTGTTATCTGTGTAATCATAGACAAGTCATGTAAAAATATACTAGATTAGACGATTACTATATTACTTAGTAGGCGACGTAATCAATTCTTATAAATCGTTATTAAATAGTGTCATCACCGTCATTGCTTCATATCGACAAGGATATTTTTATCTATATGAAAATATCTAAGATCGCGCTACGTATAATAGTAATACGCATTTCTAACAAAATTAGTTTTAAAATTTCACTACAAAAACAACTCAATTGAATTGAGCTCTAATCAATTAAACTTTTACTTTAAAGTAGTATATATCAGATGGATTATTCACTAGCTGTGTTTTTAAAACCAAATTAAAATAATCGATTTTTAAATTATTTTTATAACAAATCTTCAAAGTAATCGTTTTATTGTCTTATATTTATTTCTTAATTAGGTACATAAAACAGACGTCTAAATCTTTTTACACCAAGTTACCTTATTGATGCCCACTAAATAATATAAGAGATGCCGTATTTCTTATTATTGTCAACCAAATAATTATGTAAAATAGTTTCTCGCCTATCTATAATTTAATATGACCGCTGTCCTGACATTGTAGGCGTTGTGTATGCAAAGTCTCTAGATCCAATTTGGTATTACAAACGATTCGTGCATTAATAAATCTATAGGTCGTTGACTCGCGCATCACCATCAATGTAAACATAGAAAATATTTAATCATATTAATAGTGACTGACCGAAAGTTCGGTTTCGAAAAGTTTGGTTAGGAAATAGCTAAAAGTTTCGGCCGCACCGAACTTCGCGTATTAGTCAATTATCTTGCTTACCTACCACGCCCGAGTGCCGCCATCGGACTAGTTCACCTCTTTCATCTTTAAAATCTGTTTTTAATTTGCAATAAACTATATTATGTATAAAAAATTAAAGGAATTATAAATTTTGTACAACTATATTGACATATATCCATGTTCATGATTATAATTTTCTGATATCGCGGTATTCTTGAGACTAATCCTAGATTCGAAATTTCAATGGGGCCTCCATCTGCCTTCTTTTGCGGCCAGACAGATCTCCGCTGTTAGAAATTAAGCAGCTAACGAATGTTAATATAGAATATTAACATTCGTAGATATCATATAATACAAGAATAGGTAGATATCATATAATACAAGAAGTGGAAATAAGCTGATCACTTCTAGTTTTCCTTTTTTAAAAAGTTAGTAAATCTTTTATAGACATGGTACACGTATAAACTATAAGAAAATTCCATAAATTATTTTAGGCTTGCCACTTCAATATTTTTTTTCCAAGTAGTAAGGCACCTGCGATCTGTCTTATAACTATAATCAGGGATTATAAGAATGAGAAATTGTTGTTTTGGCGAGCTGGAGCCATGGCTTCAACCCCCTTCAATGAGTCAGCACGTCAGATCTCTTGAGTTGCGATTTGGCTGCAAGACCACATTAAAAAGAGGATTTGGGGGGTTTGTTAGACCATTTTTTTAGTTGGTTGAGTACTGCTTTACTTCCTCTAAGATTATTGGGATTTCTAGATACTCATGGATATCAAAGATACGTCCATACCAAGGCACTGATGAGTGTGTGTTTTGAGCTTTCTGCAAACACTATGTTAGATTTACTGGCCGTCGACCATAATTGAAGGTCATATGTCAAAATTGGTTTAATTATGGAGCAATATACCCTTAACTTACTAGATGGTGACAAGGAAGATTTTCTACCAAGGAGCCATAGTAGGTTTAGGTTTTTAAATCTTAAGTTTATATCGTTCCTCTTGGTTACTATGTGGTATTTCTATTACATCCTGCGATCCAAGTAGAAACCTAGGTATTTAACATAGATTGATTTTTTTGTCTTTTTAGAGTGAACGTTACGTAATGAGGTTTCAGTGCACATACTTTTACAAACCACTAATATAGCCAGTTTTAGTTGGTATTAAGCTGCGTTTGCAACAGTTGGCTAGCGTTGTTTAGTTCGCGGTTACAACTGAGGAAAGCCGCATCGTCGGCAAAAGTTGCCACGGTTGTTTCAGGAGACTGGTGTAGGTAGCAACTGAAACAGCCCTGCGGCACTTTAGCCTTGCTGCTGAAGAGAGCAGCTAGTAAGAGATCAGATTTCGGAGCTTAACTTGAAACTTTCTGTCTGTTAGGGTGTGTTCCTAACACATCAGTAGGTAAGATTATTGAGATAGATGATTTTTCATTTTGTACAGTCCTTTATGCCAAACTCGGTCAAGGGCCTGTTGTACGTCGAGGAAAGCAGCTGAGCAGTATTTCATCTTTTCTATAAATAGTATTATTGTGTAAAACTTTCTGTATACTTGCTCTATGATGGAGTGGTGTTTGCGAAACCTAAATTGGTGGGCAGGTATTAATAAGCTTAATCAAGGCAAGGGAATAAACGAACCAGAATAATTTATTTCCACAATTTTGACAGCACATTGGGCGGGTCGCTAGGCATTAGTATAATAATAACTTGGTATGTTTTTCGTGTGTAGTATAGATATATATGAAGTTATAAGAGTGACGTTTACTAACATGGTTATGAAGACAATGACAAACTTCTTATAGCTCTTTCAGTATCCTTGTCGTGATCAAGTCACATCCAGGAGCCTTATTACATTTCATTTTGAAAATCACCTTCCCTAATTTAAAGTGAAAGTGAAAAATATATTATAAGGCAAAACCTAATTTCATTTTGCTTCAATTCAAATCTATTATAAGGATGTGCATGGGATTGAATGCTGTTGGTACTCATTCAGGAAGCTAATTATTTTTACATTTAATTAAAGTGATATTTTGAAAAGAGAAACTATTGAGTTTCTTGCCGACTCATTTCATCAATTGACTCTATAGACATTTCTATGTAAATTGACGATTGAAAAGTGCTTATAATGGCCTAGTTGAATAAAAAATACTTTGTTTTCGAATTTAATTTTAATAACGCTCAAAAATGCTAGTATTATCATTTTATTTCATTTAACTTTCTTTGTTTGAGGTAAATAGTAGCCAATGTAAAATATGTTAAGTGAATAAACGTATTTCAATACATTATTTTTACATACAGAAGAAAGAATACATAGAAAAGCTTCACGCTGTATCCCGCACATGGCAGTGTAGGCAGAGGGAACTTGGGAACCTAGTTTTAAGACATTCCGTTCCACTTTTGCTCCCCGCTATCTGCCGAATTTGAGGCATTGCGTGTTGAGTGGCGTAACTCAACGCAGCGCTTTGTCTTGTTACCAGAGCGAAGAATTGAAAACATTTTATATTTAAATTGAAAATATTAAATATTACATTTACTGGAATGAGGATCGAACCCACGGCACACACGCTTATGCCGCTGCGCCCCTACACGTCATTTTTACATATTTATGTATAACTATAAAAACTGCAACAGTACTTAAGGCATGAGTAGTGAGTATTAAGCTGGTGCAGAAAGAAGCCTAACGGTTAATATATAACTTTAAGATGCATTTGCACATTTATTAAAATTTGCATTTTAGCGCAAAAATCAGTGCTAATTAAAAACACACAGTAAGTAGTAAGTAGCATTTGTTAGTTACTGCTACTTACGTAGGTTATTTTACCAAAACTGAGAACATCTAAAAGAAATATTTAATTAGGTCTTTAAGTGACAACATAACTCAAAAAGTAATTAACAAACCAAATATATGGGTTATGATTTATTCGTTTTCAAGAAACGAACTATAAATTGATGACGAACTATAATTTATAAACTGACGAAATTTAAACTGAATGATGAAATTACCAGTTACTTAAATGACAAACTACAATGTATTGATGAGCTAAGATGTGACCTTTTTAGCTGGTATTAAAATATTATTTAACCTTGTTACGTCGCAATATAGTTGCATAAGTCTCTTAAATATAAATCACGGTGTACGTATAAAGCTCTAAAAATTGTTGCTTTAGCTGATTTATTCTTAAATAAAGAAATAATTTATGTCCTATAGGTCATACAGGATGTCGAGGTGTGCCGTATACTAACATAATATGAAGAAATAAGGAATTTAAATAATTATGTTAAAAAAACATAGTGGATATTTTTATCACTATATGAGTGATTATGGAATGCTAGATAGTCAGTAAGCAGTAATAAATGATATATGGGGAAAGGATACTTTTATAATCCATGGTCGCGCTATCAAGGCAACACAAAACTTGCGGAACTTTATTACGTCAAATGACGAAATGAAAACATGTCGCAAACAAAGAAAATTCTTGCATAGATTAATAAATATAACGTAACAAACATGCTATATTTAGTACTACATTTGAATATGTATAAACTCTATTAATGGTAAAAAATTGTAGTCGACTTTTCAAAATAGTTAAATACTATCATTGCGTCAAACAGTAATAATTACATAATAACATTTGACTATAAAGTGGTAAGTAAAATATTTTCTTTTAAACCTAATATAAATACATAACAAATGTTAAATTTTTAAAATGGTTTGGGAACTTGTTTTAAATTCAGATTAATACGAGTAAGTAGCTAAGATTAATATCGTGAAATATCTACAAAGGCATAATTTTTTATAAATTTCTGCTCTAAGTTAACATCTGCCGCAAGAACGCCAAGATCTTGTGCGGTATAATATGCCGTTCGGATATTAAACTTTTAGACTAGAAATTCAATGTTTGCAAATGTAGATTTAAAGAGCAGGTCTAATTTAACACTAATAATGTCTTACTTTCTTTATTAAATGTTTTTAAATCGACATACTATACAAATATTTTTACAATTTGTTAAGAAAAGTTTAGAATTTAGAATCATTGACTACAAAGAACCTATTTTAACTATAATATAGCTTACTTAACGGTACTTACTTAACATCGTCAATCTTGGGGTATGTGCATATCCTTAAAGTCTTCGTATTAGATCCAACAGCGTATAACTTTCCGTTGGGATGAAACTCCGCGCATCTAACGGCTTGTAGGTCTTCTAACACTGTGACTGGCTTAAACGTTGGCCTGGATCCGTTCACTTCCGGTACAGCTGGGGTAGATAAAGGTGCGTTTTGACCCCCATTTCGATTTGGTGTCTGCAACGAAATCTATAATTAATGTCTTTCATATTTTGTGAAACCAACTATGTATATATAAAATATAAAAGCCCTATAAATTAAGGTTTTATTAAATATTATTATAATGTCAAACATTTATTTTGTTACTAGTATTAATTACTCAGATATATATATTTTATACTACATTCCTATACTTCTTTCTTAGAAAATTAAAAAAACTCGATCTGCCAGCTGCTCTTGAGCGACACAGTTAAGAACTGTCATAAGTTTGTATTATAAAAAGATCTAAAACAAAATAAACAAGCGTTTACGTCAAATCCGAGAGGTTATTATGAAGTAAATTAGAACATAAATCACTCATTTTAACATTATCTTGTCTACATTATATCATTGTCATACAATACACTACATTATTACCAAATTGACAATTACAAAACGTCATAACTCTATGTTTAAGACGACAAATGTTTGTACCCTCTTCATTGAGTATAAAAAAGTTAGTTGACATTACAAATTATAATTTTATTTACCTACATATCTATCTATTTTAAGTAACTTAGAAACCAGAATATTAAATAAATATAATAACCAGAATAGAATAAATATGCTTTGCTTTCTTCACGCTTATTTAAGTTGCAATCTCCAACATATCTACACACGTGATAATCTTGACGCGTGACGATATTTCTCTTTTTCGCTCATTATAATACGCTCTGTATTTATTTGCAGTGATACAATCTACAGGAACGTAACGATCCACGTGAATAATAATATGTTAACTTGGTAGGTAAACCATGTAACCATATCTCTGACTTATACTGTAACACAAGATATTTTTTACCTGTAGCTGTTAGACCTAATAATATTCGGAATCACTTTGAAGAAGTAAGCCGATATTATACTTGACGGAATAATTATTATTTGTAAGTAATTTAATATTTCTGCTGTCTTAGTATGGAGGGAAAATAATACGAATTACTTTGATGTCTATTAACATTTACATACACATTTATTATATGATGGTATAAATACAGTTCTGCTTGCAGTGGTCACGGGGAAAAGATATATACATAAAATATATAAAAATGTGAATGCTAAGCGAACCGTTAAATATATGAACCGCAGACTAAGCGACCTGATTCCTCTACATACCTACCATTATGTTTAATAATTATAAGGTGAAATGTAAATATATTGTGAGTACAAATAAGTGGGCTAGATTCATAAGTCTCATATAAATCATTTAGGTTCACAGGGGTGTTTACTATAATTGCTTTTCTACTGTAAAACTACAATTACCTATAAATATAATATAATATACTGTTTGAGGCCTGTCGTGGTGCAGCGGCACAAGCGTGTTACTGTAACCGACGGGATCTGGGTTCGATGCCCAGTCGAGGAAATGAAATATTTCATATTTTCAATTTAAATACTTAATGTTTCATTTATTCGCTATGGTAATAAGGCAAAGCGCAATACCTCAAATTCGGCGGAAAGTAAGGAACGGAAGTGGAACGGAGTGTCTTAACACTAAGTTCCCGAGTTCCCTAAAATATATAT